>VZRM01006685.1:36960-90792 GCA_013397955.1 Grantiella picta
CCCATCCCATCCCATCCCATCCCATCCCATCCCATCCCATCCCATCCCATCCCATCCCTGCTATCCCACAGGGTTTGGCTAGATATCAGTGGAACTGCTGTGCCTGTGGGCTCTGATTGTGTCCAGTTTGCTCATTGTAATCATGGGAGCTAAAATCCTTTGCTATGGGCTTGTGGTTGCGTGGTCTGAGTCCCTGTCATTTAGGGGCTGCTTTCAAACGAGGCTGGGATGGCTTTTCTGTGTGTGGACAAATCCATGCATGGCTGTGCATGAGCAAGGAGTTGTCAGGGTGCTATCCCGTTCTGGGGCACAACACCAGGGTCTCATCCTGTCTCCAGTGCTGTGACATGTGGCCAGGGGACTTCAGAGGTGAAATCTTTCTGTAGTGAGGTAGAACAACTCTCCATGAGAGCTGGGCAGCCTTGCATCCATATCAGACCTAAATTCAAATCCATGATTTAGGCTTTGAGAGAAGCTGATTGTTTCCCTGCAACTTGAAACAAAGGCATGGAGTGTTATTCCCATGTTTGCAGACCAAATCTCTCCAAGCAGATGGCAGAGCAATAGGGGAGGCTTTGGGCAGCTGCTGCTCCCTGCAAACCGGAGGGACAGGCAGAAGGTGGGCGTCCAGAGAGCGAAGCCTGTGCAGGGCTCCAGGGTGGGAAGGAATTAGAGGCAAGAGCTGGAATGAGGCCACAAACAAGGATTTAATTGCATGCTTCTTGTTTTTCCTGAGACTGGGCTGTACTGGCCGGGAATGATGCTGGAGGAAATTAAAAGCTGATACCTGGAGAAATGCTGGGGTGAGAAACTGCATACGATGAGTCCTGGATGGAGCAAACTGCGTCATTACTGGGGACAACGTCTGACTCCACCTTCTGTAGCTTGGACGTGTTGGGTATTGGCTCAGCAATAATTTATCTCTTGAGGAGCACTGCACAGACCAAGCGTGGTCAGGCTGTGACCACCTCCTCCTCCTGCTGATTAATGGGAGATGAGGAAGGCAGGGGGTGATCAGGAATAGCCAGCCCAGGTGTCCTGGAGGATATTAGGAGGTTTGTTGTGTTTGACCTCCATGAAGTCAGCAGCAGACAAGGAGATGACCTGTTCAGTGTGCTGAAGCACTCCAGAGCCGTGAGCTGCAGAACTCAGCCAGCCTGCTCTGGGAATTGTGTGGAGGTGAGATGTGAGTTCACTGAAACATCAGGGCTTCTCAGGCTTCAGCTATTGTGTTTTGGCAATATTTGTCAAAGATCTGCATTTTCTGGCGTTACAGGAGTTAGGAAACTGAGGGACTGATGGAAATAACTTGTCAGGGCTAAGAAGACCTGGATACTTGAGTAAAAAAAACCCTTTGTCAGTAGATAAATCAAATAAAATACACAACATTGGATGTATCTTATTACTGGTTGGCTCAGGAGTCCGCTGTTACACTTGAGAGAAAGCCAGCAACAACAAACATCTGCCATTTCTGTGCTGGTGCTCTTGTAAGGCCTTACAAAAACGTTGTGTTATCCTTTTCAGCAGACTTGGCTAAGCATTTCAGACCATCTTAAATTCTGTTTTATTTTGAAGGATTAAAGCAAGTCAGAACTTCTGTTCGGGAGGCACAGGAATTTTAGGGGACTGTGAAATAAGATATGTGCAAGGAGGCTTTTTGTAATACACCAGAGAAAAATATTCATATTAAAAAATGAGATGAATGAATGTGAATCCAAATCCAAGTTTGTGGAGTTGTGTTTTTTTTTTATTTTTAACTTCAACTTTTGAAGGTGATCCAAGCAGACAAGCATTATCTTTTGCTGCAGTGTATCTCCTCTGTTCCCACCCTCAGCTGGCTAATGCAAAAAGCAAACCAGTCACAAATCAAATGACTGTTGTCCAGGGAAAACCTCCATGTGCAATTCCAAGAGGGCTGTGAGCAGGGGTGGTGTGCCAGCCCTGGGACCAGGGGTGGCTTTGTCCCACCATTCCAGGGGGTTGGTGACCCCAGTGGGGTCCTGGTGGGTGGCTTTGTCCCCTCGGTGTCCTCCTGCCCTGAGGAAGCTCTGCCAGTGCCCATTTCCACTCTCGGGCTCTAACTGGAGCCTTCAAACAGCATCAAAGCTGGGTCAGTGGGAACCTTGGTAATAACCTTCCTCTGCCTCAATCACGCTCACTGCCAAAGCCTATTTTTTTGGGATCTCGGTTATGAAGATCCTCATCCAAAGCAATTTCATAATAAAATGAAGTATATGCCAGTTCTGCAGGTTTTTTTCCCATCCAGACATAGAATATCAAATGTAATCAGGGCTGTTTAACCTCAAAAGTGGTGCTGATCAGCATTAAGTGTATTTTTACCTTTTTAGTGCTTTGAATTTAATTATGTAGCAGCGTTGCACACACTGTCCAAGCTTGATGTCAACTGATTTGGGTCATTTGGCTGCACCATCTGAAATAGTGGTTTGATTCTGAGGCTGTTGCACCACTGACATCTGCCTGGGATTGTAAAACATATCAAAAACACTTGTTTTTATGGCTTTTCTTGCCAGGCCTTTAGGGGTTTGAAATTCAAGCTATCTGGACCTGATCCTCCTTCAAAGTCTTTCCTGCCAGGGATTTTGTGATGATGTCTGAAGCTTTTCTTACCGATAGAAATTGGAAAACAATCACTATTAGAAGATAGCATTGCCTTGTATGAGGAATACCAGGGTGGAAATTTTCTTTCTTGATCATGGATTTTTGGGCCTCTAACAAGCTGATTTTAAAATAATTAGTTTTTTGTACCTCTTCTCATAACTCTTCTCAGCGTAACTCACAGCTGGCTGTACCTTTGGGCAATTTTGCTTCTGGCATTGCTGGAAACGTTTGCAGAGAGGAGAAGCAGCCCAAGCAGGCTGAGGAGCCAGGCTGGATGGGGTTGGGTTGGACAGCAGCTCAATTCCTCTTCCTCTCAGCATGGTTTCCTTGGGAATCAGGGTGACGAACCCCCAGAGCCTTCCTGTGCTGGGCAGGAGTGTCCCTGTGGAGGGACAAGGACCTGGCCTTGGCCAGTGCAGGACTGAGAGCAGAGGGACATCTTCTCCTTCAGCCAAAGGCAGCAGAGCCATTTCCAACCTGGTGCAAATGGATTTCTGGGTGTCACAGATGGAGACATCAGTGGATTAGCTTAGGAGAGCTATTTGTGTGAATTTTAATCCTTAATTAAGTTTAGTTGTAAAGCCTTCGTATGACCTTTTCATGAATTAGGTGCAGACAAGTAGGAAATGTTTTGCATTATCACTTAAAAGTACCCTTCCTGCTGTACCTTACTCCCACAAATAATTAGAGAGGAAAGTGGTAATTATACAAATCAATTGATAGCAGCATTTGGCTCAGACAATGCTAGAAAAGAAACTATAATTTAAGCTTAACATGTACTATAAAGTTGACGAAGAAAATGGAAATTTATGTAAATTCCAGCAGACAATTTATAAGGTTACAGACTACGTGGGATGCACATGTTTGTGGTTGTTCTTTAGGTTCAGCTGCTTAGGGTGGCTTTCCACACCAAATGAGTGCTTTCCTTTGGATTCCATCCTCTTAAATTTAAACACTTTTCAGTTTGAGAAGGGTAAAACTATTTCGTTTGAGATTAAATTGAAACTTTCCACTTCTTCCACTGCTGTTCCCAAGAAAAGAAGACATGGTCCTGACCCCATGTAGTGACCAGGACAGAGATGTCACAGGTCCTCACTTCATGCTGTCTTCCCTAGGAGTCCTCTTGCTCCGAGGGGTGGATGTTGAGCAGATACAGCAGTTTCTAACAGCCAGGGGAGCCCATGTGCTCTGCCCTAAAAACACGCATTTCTTCTCCTTCAGGCTCTAAGTCAGTGTCACCTATAATTTTGGGTGTCAGGCTGACAGGGAGCAGAAACAAAGCCCTGTCTGAGGACATGGTGTTGGCAGGTTTGTGGCTCAGACCTGAGTGCAGGGGTGGGGCTGGTCTGGTGCCAGGCTCTGTCCTGGACACGAGGGAACCCCTTGCAGGGTGTGTGTTGTGGGATCTCCTCTGGGCAGAAAGCTGAGAGCTTCTCTGGGCATTTATTCCCTGTTATCATTTATTCTCAAATGTGAGAGCCAAGTGTTTTGAAAATAAGGTGAGAACCAGCAAGTTGCCTCCTGAATCACATTCTATTCCTTTGTGTTTTCAGTTGCACCTGCAGACTTCAGCAGCAAACATCACCTTTTCCCTCAATTTGTTCTTTTCAGGAGCAGCAAAGCCCAAGGAGGAGTGGGTGGGCTCTGTTTCATGTACAGCAATCCCCCAGGCTCAGCCCTACTCTTATTCATTTTGCAGAGAACTCCCACTCCTCGAGGATGGAGGATCAGGCTGTGAATTCCCAGCGTGGAGGTGGTTTTGCCTGTTTACATCACTGCATTGAGACCAAGGCAGAATTTAGCTCCGAGAAGCCTATCTTTTGGGTTGAATAGACTCAGATAAACATCACCCATGTTTTGAACACAACCTCAATTTCAAGGTTGGAGACAAGAAAAAGAACTCTCAAAGCTGTGTTTGAGAATTGCTGACCATTGGTAATCCTTCTATGTTGTAGCTCTGCATTTAGAATCAATTTATAGAATATGATTGTGAATTCAGTGAAATCCCAGTCCAAATTAGGATTTTGGTCTGGAGGACCAGACATTGGCCTTTAAGGCCTGGTAGGAAAACTAACTTCGTGTGTTTGTAAAACAACTTCATGAAACTCATTCTTTAATCTGCCAATTTCCATTTTCATAAAAGTCCTTTCTCCACAGCTATTTAACATCTTTAAAATATAATTTAAAAAATGTAATAACCTTTGTCATCTGTTCTACAGCTTGCCTTCAGCCAGTGCACTACTTGTGAATACAGAATTTCAAATTAAATTTGCTAATCTCATGGAAAAAGGACACTAGAAAATATTGCATTCACGGTTTTACTGGCACAGCAAGCTAAGAACAACTAATTCTATCAAGTAACAAAATAAATTATACGTTCCCTCTCCTGGTTGAGCTGAAATATTGCACAAAATTATTGAAAAGCTTCTCATGTAAAAACAAAGGAAAATACCAATTATCGCCCTGTTGCTGGCAGTGCTTGGGGTGAGGTGAGGCTGGCGGGGAGAGCTCTGCTCTCGAGGTAAAGGGGACAGAAAATCATCTCAGGCAGAGGGGACTGTCCTGAGGCAGGAGGGGCAGGAGGGGCAGGGGATCTTCCACATCTTGGTGGGTGATAGGTGGGAATTCAGAGCCATAAGGGACACCCACCTTCCTTCCTTCCTTCCTTCCTTCCTTCCTTCCTTCCATAGGCAGGGGTTGGATTTGCCCTTTCAAGGTGATGCTCATACTCCATGTGATCCTGGAAATCTGGAGTGCCCATCTTGGGCTCTCCATCCTGAATACAGCTTTTCCAAAGTGGGGTTTTACCTGGCTCTCACCTGTAAAACTGGGGTAGTGTTCTGAGTCCCTACCAAATAAGTGTATGCAGGAATACAGTAGAGAAATTTATTTTTGTCACATCATTTCACAAAACTCCAACTCATCTGGCACATTTTGTCATTATAATGGGAAACAAAGGGAGTTCCCCCTGCAAAAAGCCATTTCTAGGAATGCAGTCAGCAAGCCCAACCCAGCAGCCTCAGCCTCTCCTGCTGCTGTTCCAACAGCTCCATTTAGATGTAGCTGTCTTTCTGTCCATGCTCTGAGTAAATTGCTCAGAAAACAGCCAGAAATAAACGGGGAGGACTGGTTGTGCTGAAAACAGCATCCTTTCATTTGTCTCCCCATCCAACCTGCACCTGTCTGGCCTCTGGAGCTGACCTTTATTTAATTAGGACGAGGCTGGAGGCATCTCTAGAAAGCAGCAGGTCTCTGTGGCTGTTTCCCCACTGCTTTGTGAGGAGAGGCTGTTCCAGGGGCAGAGCTGCTCCCTGCTCCTCTCAGGGCTTCTGCAGCTTCAGAAGGAGCTGAAACAAAGCTCTCTCAGTCCCAGCAAGCTGCACGGTGCTGCTCAGCAATGTGGAATTGGGAATGCAATGCTCAGGTGCTCTGTTCTGCAGGAGCAGGGTGGGGAGCGGCAATTCCCTGCCTCAGAGCTCTGTCCTTCCTTGCTCCCAATCCTGTCCCTCCTTGCTCTGTCTCTCCTTGCTCTGTCCTTTCTTGCTCTGTCCTTCCTTGCTCCCAGCCCTGTCCTTCCTCCCTCCCCCAAGCTGCCTCTGCACAGTGAGAGGTTTTGTTCCGGGAAGGCTGCTGCACCCCCAGGTGTGAAACACAAGCCAGGAGCTCTTTGGACAAACCCTGGTGCTGTGTGAAGGCATCTCTCGGTCTGCGTGAGGTGGGGATGTGTCAGGGTGGAGGTTTCACCTCCCCTGGGTGCCTTTTCAAAATCAATCTCTTTTGTGCTTCCCTGCTGTGGCTGCTGCACTCACAGAGGAGATTTTTTTTTCCAGGAAAGGTTCTTGAAAAAATGTCCTCTAATGAAATGTTTTGGGGTGTGTAATCAGAATATTTTTTAATGATTCGTGTCATAAGTGCAAAGAATTTTGGCTAAAGTTGAAGGTAAGGGTTTTTTTAATCAGCAACATGCTCATTATTCACTTCCCACTCTCAGCCAAGACACTAAAAACAGCAGCTTTCTGATGAAAGGAAAAGGATCCATCAGGTCCCACTCACTTTTCATGAACTAAGAACTGATGTCAGTGACTGTCAGATTTAAGTGATTTTCCCCATAAATCTCCTCTTTACTGGCAAAAAGGAATCGTTCCCTAACACTGCACAAGCGTTTTTGTTCAGGTTTGCTGTGTATAAAATTTAATGAGAACAGGCACAGAACACATCAAGAGCTGAGCATGTGTCAGTTAGGAACCGTGTGTTTGAAAACGTTTTCCTATAATTATCTACATTTCCAGTTCCCCGCTTGGGGAGGATGAGGGAAGAGGGCTGTGTGCTCACTGGAACAATGGCTTCAGGAACAGCCTGGCTGCCGGAATGGGATGTGGCTGCAGGAAAGGGAGACATGGGAAGGAACTCAGAGGATTAAAAATGAGGAGTCCCCAAGGCTGTACTTGTGTGGCTGTTCTTCAGTTTGGAGAGCTGAGTGCTGTTTATGGACTGCCTGTGCTGACTGTGCTGCTTGGGATAATCTCATCTGCTGTCTGTTGGTCACCCTGTCTGCTCTGTCCTGATTCGTGCTCTGAGCTTGTCGCACAGAGCTGGTTCTGCTCCATCCCTGTCCCACGGAGGCTGTTCTGGTCAATCCCTGTCCGATGGAGGCTGTTCTGGTCCATCCCTGTCCCACGGAGCTGGTTCTGGTCCATCCCTGTCCCAGGAATGTCATTCTGGTCCATCCTTCCACCCCCACACGAGGTACCAAGGGCAGGGGCCGGGCTGGGGCACAGGACAGGTGCAGGAGAGGGCAGGGGCAGCAGTGCAGTGCCAGGGGAGCTCCCAGCCCAGCTCAGTGTGTTTTGCACCAGCAGAGCAGAGCCCCAGGGGCCTCTCACACCTACCCAGCACACCATGCCTTTGCACACACAGCCTGTCCCAATTTGCCTTTCACAGAAAGTCCATGACAATCTCCAGCTGCCTGCAGGAAACTGCCATGCCCACGGACAGCCTGAGGCTCAGTGCTCCGGGAAACAAAGAGTATTTCCAGGAACCCTGTTTGACCCTGCAGAGCCAGGTCTTGGTGTCAGCTGGACTCACCAGCCTGTGCAGACTGCAGACCTGTGCTGCCCTCAGGGCAGGAAAACAAACTCAGGTTTTGCCTTCATTTTGTGAAAGAAATAACCACTTTGGCTCTCATAGTTTTAAGCAGAAATGTATTTTTTCTGTAGGGATGTTTCTTCTCTAAAAATACGAGTAGCCAGGTGTTTGGTCATGAGAGGGATGGATGCAGCCAGGCCGGGAGCTGTTTTCACCATCCACCACTCTGTGAGAGGGGCAAAGCTGGAGCTGAGAGGTCCCTGGTGCCAAAGCCATGCAGTACTGCCATGGAAGAATGGAGCCTTCATACTAAGTTTGTCAGAGATGATCTCCTGTTCAGCCCTGAGGGGCAGAAAGGACTCCCCTGCTTCCTAAAATCCTTCTCAGAGAGGAGTCTGGGTCTGGCTGGATCTAATTCTAGTCCCAACCTTGGTCCATGGTTTATTTAAAGGATTATACAAGCGTAATTGAGCCTCTCTACAATTCTGTCCTGCAGGATTAAGGACGGCAAACCAGATATATGCAAAATGAATTACTTATTTCAATTGATGATTATAATGATTAGAATGAAGGACCTTAATCAGAATTATCTGCCACACAATATAGGTAGTTATAACTACAATTATAGAGCACTACTTATTAAATCAGTAATTCCAAAGGCAGCTTAATAATTATCAAGTAGATATCGAAGTTATGCCAATGTCTGAGGGCAAATATCTTCTGCTCAGTGTCGAGCAATGACCTTGAGGGGTCCCTGCTCCAGGCAGGAATCTCCAGGCACATTCCCAGGAGGTTAGAACATCCTGCCATCCACCCCTGCATCCCTGGAAGTGTCCCAGGTCAGGCTGGATTGGGCTTGGAGCACTCTGGGATAGTGCAAGGTGTCCCTGCCCATGGCAGAGGGTGGCACTGGATGATCAATAAAGTTCCTCCCAACACGAACCACTCTGATTTTAAATGTTCTTTCAATAGTTATGGGTGAGTGTTGCCCTTGTAGAGGTATTTTACAACTATAAAATTCAGCTTCTGTGATTCATCATCTTAACTCTTATGAGTATTCTTTTTAAAATGTCAAGATTCGTCATCTTAAAAGGCAGAAATCAATCAGCAAGCGAAAACAAGCACAAGGACGTATTGTGATGTTTTAATGACTTTTGAGGCAATTGGAAGTTGTCTAACATCTCCTGGCTTCTACAAAACTCTTGTCCTAGAAAGTTATTGGGGGAAAAAGAGAATTCCCATCTGCTTGGAAGTTTCCCCTCAAAATCCTGGAGACAGAGATGGTGTTCCCTTGCACACAGGGTAGAAATCCATCCTTTGTATGAGAACATCCAGAAATATGTGGTGATTTTTGGGCGGAAATGACGGGGATGAACCACAGGAGTGAAATGAGGTGTTTTCTTCCCCATGTCCAATCCTAAAGCGAAGAATATTTCATGTAGTCTGTGATTGCCTGCCACGCTCCAGCAGCTTAACAGATACATTAATAAATGCATGAATTGCAACCTCACTGCCATCAAATACCAAACATGGAATTGGCGTGAAGCATGTGGAGCTCAAAAGGTGCAATAGTCTCTTGATTTCTTGGCTTTTACCTCTACACAGTCTGCTCAGGATTGGCACTGGAGCAACTCTGAAAATGTTTACCAGGACTGTGCTTTAAGCTCAGCATCCAATTAATGAAAAGAGAAAGAGGTCATTTCCAAAATTTGTCTGGCATTGGGGAACTTGCATGTTGTCAATAGCATTTAAATGTTTTCTTTCCAATCTATTAAGGTCTTTAATTTCATTTTAACCTTAAAGAGTTAGGGGTGGTAGTAGCCACCAACACTAAATTAATATAGCTGTTCGCAGTCATTAATTGCTGTGTCTGAATGGCAAAATAAAACAAAATTACAAACCAAAGCCCTGATTTTGCCATCTCCCTGGTAGCACACCAGAGCAGTGGTTCTGGAGCTGCGAGAAGTCATCTGCAATTAGGACTGAGTGATCTTTATTAACTGCCCTGTGCCATGTGAGGTACAGCCTGTGGCCTTCTCGGGTCCCTGATTTACTGCTTTTCATTTACCAAGAGCGCCTGCATCAAAGCAGAGGTAATTTTCCATAACGGGGCAGGGTGTGAGAGCAGCACAGCCCAGAGAGTAAATTATTACAGCTGCGTGGAGATGCTTTTGTACAACGGCATTTTATTGATGGTTCTTCCTGGTCACTCTTCATTTCATACAACAAAAATAAACTGGATGAGGAAATGCCTCATAAAGCATTTTGGAGAGATGATCTGAAGGTTTCTGATTTCTGTACCTCTGATGGTGAACATGCGAGGGAGCGTTGCCTCCAAGGGGAAGGCATGGCAGTAAATGATGCAAATTGGCAGGATTACAGGATGTAATGAATCCAAAGAAGATTTAAAAATATAATTGGAAAGGGTGTCAAAGAAAAAAATGGTTAGTCTGTTTTATCTGTTATTGGGGCTTGAGCTTACAACCTATTAAGAAATTTGCCTGTGCCAAGGAAAAAGATGAAATGTCTAGCTGAGTCCTGTGAGCACTGCTAGTGCACAGGAACTGTGCAGGGTGAGGCAGAGCTGCTGTCACAGACTCTTTATTGTGCTTTAATTCCTAGGGGAAGGGAAAATCTGTTTCTTCGAAAATACTTCTCCGCATTTTGATTTCTTCTGCATTTCCTTATGCTAATCAGGCTGGTGATGGAAAGTCTGATTATGGAATGAACTGTTTCGAGCTGCTGTGTTTCTGCCTGCAGCAGTAACTGCTGCTGGGCAGGGAGCATGACAGTGTGGAGTGGGATGGGATGGGATGGGATGGGATGGGGTGGATGGGATGGGGGCTCAGCAGTGTGCCTGGCTGGCAGTGTCTCACCATGACCAGGGCACAACATGTAGTCTTTGCCCCTTGGCAGGAAGGTCCCATTTGGTGTGGACTGCAGCAGCTTCAGGATCATTACAGTAACTGATGCTGCTCTGCAGGAATTAGTCAACGTCTGCTCTCTCTACCAGGCACACCACACAGTCCTGTGCCAGCTGGCAAACATCCTCTTCAACTTAGGCCCTGGGAGCTGAGGATAAAACTGACTTCTGAGATCATCTGCTGGAGAGAAAGAGTCTGCATTGATGCCTTTGAAAGGAGAAGAGAAAAATAATTCTCTTGTAACATGGTAAAGGGCGACTAAATGGAAATGCTGAAGGTCCTTAAATAATAAAACGAAAAGGAAGCTGAAAAAAGTGTCGTGGAGGTTTGTGTACTGAATCACTCAGGTGCAGGCAGTGTACATTGCTTATTGCAGCACAAAAATGTTTTAAGTGATTAACATGCTCCGGCGACTCTTTTAACATCATTGTTCTTTAGCTTGGGCACTTCTGTGACCTTGGCAGAAAGTAGGTGGTAAATGTGCAGGTTTTTCCAGCCAGGACTATTCAGAGGTGCTGGGCTGATGTAGGAAAACTGCAAAGTAACTCAAATAGGGCTCAATTGATGCCCAGTGACAGCAGGAGATCTCAACCAGATCTGGGAAAAATTACGTGATCTGGTACAGCCAGCTGCCAGAACCAATCCGGGGCTGACAGACCACAGAACATGGACAGTGCATTGGAATTAGCTTTGGATTGATAATCCAGATCATCTTTAAGGTCTTTTGATAATGTAGATGATCATTAAGGTCCCTTCCATCTCTAACTATTCTATGATATCATATTTTACTTTTAAATCCCTGAGAGTAGAATTGTAATAGACCTGATGGGCCATTAAATAATGATAAATAAAGCAATTGAAAACAAAACCTCAAACAAAGGTATTTGAGCATGGGAGGAAGAAATGTGCCAAATACAGTTTCAAAATTAAACTCCAAGTAACGCTTTCAGAATCTCTGTTGTTCCCAGCCTTCCCTCTCCTCTCCTGCACAGCAGCAGGGCTGAGAGTGCCAACCTGGCATTAATGGGCTGTTTATGCAGGGGACAATGAGCAGCAGATGACTGTTGATAACCACAATGGTGATGCACAGACGGGGTTGAAAATGTTTCCAAAGTTGCTGAAGAAGCAGGAAAGAAATGTATGTTTCTTATTTGAATGAGTTTTACCTTTTTATCGAGACAGCTGAGGAGTCTCTCCGAAATGCTGGGAGCCTGAGCAGTGCCACAAATAGATTTCTGAATCAAATGGAAATTAAGCTTTCTGCTACATTTCTGCAATAATCCATCCAAAGAGGAGCAGAAGCTACAAACCATAATAACAACGGGAGAAATTATACAGCCCCACCGTTTTTCCAGCACTGCTGTTAGCAGAACACTAGATTGATATTGTACCTATTTTTATTTTTGCTGCTGGAACAGCCTTTGTCACAGAGAGGAGGCACACGAATTTCAATAGCTATGTTTTGTGAAAAATGTGGAGTGCTGCACTCATCTGACCTTTTCAGAATTTCTCATTTCAATTGCCTGGTGACCCCAGTCCTTTGCAAGAGGTTGGGCTCCCCTTTTAATGGGAAGAGGAGGAGTGCAATGGTCAACCATTGAAAATACTGAATATTAAAAAGGTCAACAGAGTATGGCATGGCAATGTGAAAATGAGACAATGCAACCACAGATACCTCCTCGCAGTGACAAAAATTGTAGCAAGAACAGAAAATGTCACAACACGAATCCATTTCCAGAAAGGATGGGAGTGTGGTGTGTGATGAGTCTGTCCTTGCTGCAAAGTTCAGGCTGTTTTCCTGTATTCCTGCAGCCTGTCCAAACCACAGCTCGCAGTCAAAGGGATTTAGGATATCAGAACCATGGAATGGTTGGGGTTGGACAGGACCTTAAAGCTCACCTTGCTCCCACCATGGGCAGGACAGCTTCCACCAGACCAGGCTGTTCAGAGCCTGGGATTTCCTCACAGTCAAATTCTGTTTGTGCAAATGATGTTGAAGGGCCACAGAAACATGGCAAATGTGCAAATGCCACAACATTCTCTATTTCCTTACCTCTGTGTGTTGTACCACCCTGGGAACTTCCTTTCCCTACAGAGCAGAGGAGTTCACAGCTCGACCTTTTCCCATCCTCAGGCACAGGAGTGAAAATGAAAAAATGATTATAAGAAGGAAAAAAACCAAAACAGATAATAAACAAATAAATCCGGTGTTGGGGGGGAAAGGAACAATCCTAAATGGTTTCAAGCTGTAAGATTTTTACTGCAAATGCAGGAATAAAGTGCAGGTTTTTGTGTTCTGAGGCATTGGTGTTGTGCCCCCAGCACAGCCCCAGTCTGGTCACAGCACAGCAGGAGGTGGCCAGAGCCAGCCAGGACTCCTCAGTTTGCTTTCTTTTGCTTTCTTTTTCCCTTTGTCAATATTCAGCAGCTCTTCATTTTCCTTTTAAAATATTTGAGAACCTGAATGGTATTTACAAAAACTCACTTGTAACATTTGTTGGGCTGATCGTAACTGCACAAACACCATTTCAAGCCTTTCCAGTGTCATAAAGATGTACTTCAGTAACTATTTATTTTGCCTGGAAGAGATAAGTCAGTGTGTGATAAAGGGAGATCTGAGGCCCCTGGCTGAAGGCACCCTGGTTGGCAAGTGCCAGCCAAAGGCTACAAGGAATTGCTGCTTCTAAAAATTCCAAGCCCCAGAATTAACATAAATAAGCTTAAATTGAAAGTAGGATTTCTTCCCAACTGAGGCAGGAAGAATAAACTCACAGGAATCCTATCCTGCAATGAAAGTATTTGTAGGTTTTTTGCATCTTCAGAGAAAGGGGTTTTTTGCATCCTCAGCATTACAGAGCAGTGAAGAGAAGCTGTCTCAGCCATGTGGAGTTATTCACAGAACCACAGAATCCCAGACTGCTTTGGGCTGGAAGGAGCCCTAAAGCTCATCTCATACACCTTCCAGGTTGCTCCAAGTCCTGTCCAAGCTGGCTGTCCTGTCCAGGGGAGGGGACAGCAGTGTCCCTTGGCTGCTCCACTGTGTGTTTGCAAAACCTCCCTGTAAACAGACTCACCAGGGACTCTGGGTTCCCCAACAAATCCCTTAAAATCCCCAAAGCAATCAAATAATGACTGAAAGTGGAACTTGGCTCATCACCCACCCCTCTCCCTGAGGGATGCAGGAGGCACCCTGTGTGCTTCCCCATGGGGCTGAGCAGAGACACTCCTCACCCAAATCTCTCTGCTCAATTTGGGGCTTTATGGGACATAACCAACACTTCAGGCTCCATTTGCCAACTGATGTTCAGGAAATGCACATCCCCACTCTGCCAGGCTGAGGGAGGAGCCCTCCTGTGAGGCAGAGTCAGACAGGGAGGGGAATGGCACCAGAGCTTCTGAAACACATCTGGAGGATACAAACCAGAGGGGTTTACCCCCCAAAAAAGAGGTTTACACAGGAGATGAGTGTGGTGATCCCTCTGCCCATGTGGGTCACACAGCCAGCTCCTTCCCTCTGTCTGTGGCAGCAGAACATGTGCCATGTGCTGAGTTATGGGGCTCTTCATTTATCCCTTATAGATCCTTTATATTCCTTGTAGTTTCAGATGCCCTTGATCCATTTCAGTCTCATTTTCCAGACTCAGGGCTGATGTTAACCAAGTACTGTTATTTCAAAAACACAATTGCATTACTGACTCATCCTTCATTTCCTGTCATAATGATTGTAATAGTTATTTTCTCCATGATAAATGTTACGTGGTGCATTTTTTTTCTCTCCCAGGTATTTCTGGCTGCCTTTTTATTTTTTTAACTCCAAACTCCCATGTCATCAGCCACTACTCAGCTCCCCTGAGAGCGCAGATCAGTTCAAGTAGCCTTAAGCGACTGGAGGAGAATAAGAAGAGGCAGAGATGTCCTTGGGCATGCCTGGGAGGAGATCCAGGTGGCCACAGAGTGGGAGCAGCCCGTGGGATTGCCTGGGGGCTACCAGAGCATGGCTGGGGCTCACTGTGCCACACAGCCCCTGGCACCAGCTGTCCCCAGGGAAAAGCATCTCCCTGACCTTCTGCCAGTTCACTGTAGAGTCCCAGACTGGTTTGGGTTGGGAGGGACCCTAAATCCCACGCTGTTCCACCCCCGCCATGGCAGGGACACCTTCCACTGTCCCAGGCTGCTCCAACCTGGCCTTGGACACTTCCAGAGATCCAGGGGCAGCCACAGCTTTCCAGTACCTCACCACCCTCCCAGGGAAGAATTTCTTCCCAATATCCCACTTAATCCTGCCCTCAGCTGGTGGGAAGCGATTCCCCCTTGTCCTGTCCCTAGTTTCCTGATGAACAGTCCCTCTCCAGCTTCCTTGTGTGCTCCCTTTGGATCCAGGAAGGAATCTGAATCATGGGAGATTGGTTCAAGCTTCTCAGAGCCCGTAGAGAAGACTTCAGATCAGGCCTTTCTAAACCATTCCCCCGCTTCTCTGCTGGGTGTTAATTATTACAGCTTGCAACTCAGGAATTCTGTTCTCAGTCACATCCTAGTTTTTTTCTCAATACATCTGAATGGCAAATTATTCATTTGCTCTAATCACAGTGGGGTTAGGATCTTCGGTATGCAAGTGACAGTATTAATTGCCTGGTGTGTGGTCTTTCTGAAGAACAGAAGTCAGAAAGAACGATTCCACACCCCAAGTCATTAGGAGAAAAGCTCAATACATTATCTGGGTGTTATTATTACTAATGACATAGTAATAGACTCCATACTAACAATAAATATCTTTTTACCAGCTCAGTGTATTACTTAATAGCCTTTTTGACTGGCAGATGAAGGTTTGCGCTCCCCCAGCTGATGCCACTCGTGCTGCCTCTGGTGGGAGCTGCCTCCTGCACATCTCCGGAGGGAACCCTGAATTTTGCACCAGTGTCAGCCACGTTGGGTGATTTTTGGCCGTTTCTGTGTGTTTTGGCAGGCGGTGTGCACTGAGGTCCTGGGAAGAAAAGGGGATAATGCAGCAGCTGCTGCAGGAAATACCCTCCGAGCATCCTGTCCCTGTCCTGCTGGGGACAGGGGGACCTGGGGACCTGAGAACTGAGGACACACTCAGACATTCCTGTACCTGCAGGGCACCCCGCAGCACTGGAGCTGTTGGCAGAACCCAAATTTTCAAGCCTGTCCGTGAGAAAGCTCTTCTGGAATGACCCTGAACTTGGCACTGCCCAAGGGACCTGGAAATACCAGGGCATGAAGCAGAATTTTGGGGATTTTTTGCATAGGGCTTGATTTTGCCCCTGGGTAAAAGGGCTGTGCCCCTCTCCAGTCCAACTCACCAAGCAGAGAAGGGACTTTGTCCCCAGCAGGGAAGTCAAACTTGAGTTTGTACAGAGAGTACTGATGGATGGGTTTGGGTAGACTTTGAGCCGTTCAAGGCCAGAGCAGGCTCTCCCCATCTTGCCAACAAAACCCTCAGAGGACAGGACAGGCTGCTCCCAAGGACTTGCACTTCTCCTTCCCAACCAATGCTGTTTTCAAGGGATCTGGACACCAGAGCCTGGTGGAGCTCCCAGACTGCCCTGCTCTTGCTCCTGCATTGGAAGGAGAGGGACAAGGACAGGAGCTCTGCCGAGGTGGGGAAAAGGGTGAAGTCTATTGGTTTCCTGTCAAGAAATGAATTCCTCTCCCTTCTGGCCTTTGGAAGTGTTCCATGTGGTGACAAGCTCTGCTGCTGTGTTGCCAGGGCCACCAGACATGCCCAGGGCAGTGGGCACTGTGCTGCTGCTGAGGGTATTGCTGCATCCCAAATCTCTGTCCCCACCTCACAGCAACTCTCTTCTCAGAAAAACAACGTGAAGAGACATTTCATCACTGTATCTTTTTATTTCCTGTCACAGGTGTACCAAGACAATTCTGGTGGTGCAGTGGAATACAAAATGGTTTATTAATGACAGGAAAATCTGCACCCTTGGATATATCTCAGAGCAAGTTTGGAGTTATTGGCAGAGTCATTACCAGCTGCTCTATTAGCAAGAGCAGGAAAATAGATATTTTTACTTTAATTGAATTTCATATAAGATGCAACCTGGCCTTTAACAGAGAAGCTTCATTTGAATTTATCACAGCCAGGCATTGGCTTTAGGCTCTTGGATTTCATCTCCAATGCTGTTGAAGACATTTTACCCCAATTGCATTCGGGCTTTGAATGCACAAACCTTAACTAGGAAACCAGCACTTTTGCTTTGGTGTTTTCTAATTTAGCTAAACCTCTGCCCGGCAGGGACCAAATGTCTGACATTTTCGCTGGAAGAAGCTCAAGCTGTCCAGCAGCTCAGTGGGTGGAACAGGCTGATCCCCTGGAGCTGGGATGGATCCTCACCTCTCATGGGCTCCAGCCCAGCCCAGCTCTGACTCCTCACAGCTCCCACTGTCTAATTCACATTCCAGTCACACAGGAACTACAGGAGCTGACCCGGCACTTTTGGTAACAAAATTACACCATAGAAAAGCAAGTTAATATTTTAAACATAGTGGAACTGTTTGTAATTTGTTTGTTTATAAAACAAATATCTACTTGGTATGACATTACATTGTTGAATTACTTATTTACAGCTCCAAATACCTGTGTTATTAGTGCTGCCTGCTATTGCAAACACCAAATTAATGTTCACTTATTTCTCCACTTAGGTTGTGGCGATTGTGTTATGGCTTCATCAATTGGCTTTGTTTTTCAAAGAAACTTATTTCAATTCAATTCCTTATGTCATGTTCCAGACAATTGAAAGCAAAGCCCCCCCCATATTGCAGGTGAAATCTGAAATGCTGTGGCTCCGGAGTGACGCCTTAAACAATCAAGCTAAATATGTCAGGGGACTTTTTAATACACTGCACTGATGAAGCAGGAGTATTAAATTTATTCAACCATGAAGAAGGCTTTGATTATCCTACACCTCAGCTGTGCCAGTATGTGTTGACCATGAGTGAAAAAAATAGGAGAAAATGAAATGTGATTAGTTCCTGATGGGCTGAAATTCCTTTAATACGCGTAACAGGGAGGGAATTCACATTAACAGCTTCCATCAAGAATTTTTTTTCGTATCTACTCCACAACACAATGAATCAGTGTCTCCAAAGGCTGATAAAGTTCTTATCAATACCTGAATGGGAGCAGGTGGGATGGCACCATTATTGCTGGTTTATCGTCTGCATTGTGCATCTCTCCAGAGCCCTGGAAATTTCCCCCCCAATTTCACTCTGAAAACAGAAATGATGATTGCTTTTGGTAATTTTTTTGTGAGTAGATTTGATTGAGCAGATTTGGAAAATTGATTAAGTTACAAGGTTTTAAATTTCTTGTTTTAGCTGAAGCTTAACAAAAGCCTATTTTCAAGAACTCAGTAAAAAAGCTACTGTTATGCACTGAGTGAGACACGATTATATGCAAAAGGCATTGTCAGCAGCTGGAAAAATTATGAGGAAGTTTAAAGGCTAATTA
The DNA here is from genome assembly GCA_013397955.1 of Grantiella picta. Classification (NCBI taxonomy): domain Eukaryota; kingdom Metazoa; phylum Chordata; class Aves; order Passeriformes; family Meliphagidae; genus Grantiella; species Grantiella picta. Next base: position 55,069 of record VZRM01006685.1, read on the forward strand.
TTAATCACCTGGCTTTGGCAGCACCACAGAATTCATCTCCCTGTGTCCTAGGGGGTAGCTGGATTTGCAAAGCTGCAAATGGTAGTTTATCTGAATTATTTTTAAGAAAGGCTCTGGCGCCCACATGCACAGCGTCGACATTTACAACTGAATTATTACAACTCCATGTTTTGCTTCTCTGCTGCCTCCGCACTTGTTTCCCACCTGCTTGCTGTCGGTGAGGGAGCACAGGAATTTCAACAGAATTCACAAAGAAGTGAGAAATAGAGTTTCAAATGCTCAGCATTGGTAATTTGTGTGCATCGCTTGTGGAGGGAAAAGTGGAGTGTTCACAGGGAAACATGGAGCCAGAAGGGAAAATAAAATTGGAATTTTTGGGCCCCACAGTGGGCCCTGGCTGCTCCAGCCTGACCTTCCTGGACCTGCACAGCTCCATGGCCACCTGAAATCACCCACTCCTGGGCTGGGTTGGGTTCACAGGGACCTCAAAGCCCATCCCATCCCACCCCTGCCATGGCAGGGACACCTTCCACCATCCCAGGCTGCTCCAAGCCCCAGTGTCCAGCCTGGCCTTGGATCCTCCCAGGGATCCAGGGGCAGCCACAGCTTCTCTGGGTACCCTGTGCCAGGGCCTCAAACCCTCCCAGGGAACAATTCCTTCCCAATATCCCATCCATCCCTGCCCTCATTCCCTGTGTCCTGTCACTACAAATCCTTGTACATAGTCTCCCTGTGAAAATGTGGAATTTCAGCTGGATGTGTGTTGGGTTTTATGCAAATCCTACAACACCAAGCCTGCTGCTCCCTCCGATCCCCGCGTTTGACAGATGTGAGAGCTTGAGAGCTTGAGTATGTTAGTGGTGCTCATGCTGAAGATGATAAATGCAGTCTTCATCTGGCAACTTCACTTTTTTTTTTATTTGAAGGGGAACATGCATATGGTTAAAAACACAACATTAATAATCCTTCCCTGCGAGCAAGATTGATACACAGAGCATAAATCCTCCTGCAGCCGACACAGCTTCTGGTAGACACAGAGTGTTTCTTTTGCCATCAATATTGGGGCTGAGGGTTGAAGTCCAAGTGAGGATTTTTCCTTGCCCTTTCCAGGGTGTGTGCTGCAGAGCTTTATCCCTGCTGATGCCTGCAGGCTCCGGGCAGCCCTGCCTGGGGAGCAGAGCAGTCTGAGATGTGCCGAGGGTCTCAGCACTGCAGGGATGAAGTGAGGCACTAGCTGCTTCTTGGAGCACCAAATCTGTGTGGGATTTGGAGGGGCTGGGGTCTCATCAGCAGCACTCCCACCTGCCCAGACCTCTGAACGTGAGCAGAGTGGTCTGGGGGAAAGCAGGAGAGGAGGGAGCTCTTCACGACTCACTTTGTCACTGCTTTGCTTTCCAACAATAACAAAACCTTTCTCCCCTGTGTTTGTGAAGATGCCCTTTAGAGTTTAAGGAGGCACAGGTTCCTGACCAGCAGGGGTAGCCAGGACTCCTTGTCTCAGCCCTGCCTCAGGGCTTTGTCCCACTGTCCCACCCAAGTTCATGGCAATGTCAGCCTTGGTGCTGAGCCTCGAGCACGGGTGGGGAGAGAGATGTGGGAGCAGAAGCCTCCAGCCCAGTGCCTGGTGTCCTGCACCATCCCACCCTGATGTCCCCCAGCCTGGGAGATACATCCAGGGACTCCTGTGTGAGCAATCCTGGCACTGCAAAGAATCCCCCTCACTGCTGGGGAATGAGGTATTTGGCCTTTACTATGCAAGAGACCTTTTTATGTCCCATTTTCTTACAGAAATTGTGAGAGCAGGGCTGTAAAAACGACTGCACCCACAGCAAGCTCAAATGGAAGCCAAGCCATTACTGAGCATGGGAAATAAATTTGTGGTATTGCAGGGAAACCGGGAAAAGACAAGACACACTGAGCATCAGACAGGAAAATGAGCAAATGCTGGAAATGCAGCCTTGATGGAAGCCTCAGAGGTCTCTGTGCTCTCAGAGTTGAGTGCTGGCTGAAAGAGGGCTGGAGCTGCAGGCAAATAAATGTTCTCTTGTTCTTTGGTTTCTCCTGTGTTCATGGAAACAAAAATTGCATTAAGAAATACCTGACTTCATTATCAATTTTTATTCCCTACAGAACCCCAGTCAGGGCTCTCAGCCTTGGCTTCAGTGTTTAGTGCTCTGTGAAACATTCCCTAGCCTGTCTGCTCCTTTTGTGAGACATTGGATACCAGGTGAAAAGCAGGAATCTCATATTTCCATAGCTCTTTGTGAGGTACTTCCTCTCAAAAGGTTTTTAAGTGACCAAGAGCATCATGCTCAGTGACACTATGGAGCCAAAAGCAGAGTGCAAAGGAAATACAAACCATAAGTGTGGAATATCCATAGTGGTTCTCACCAAGCCCCTCAGGCCTGGGAGCTGCAGAGGAGTGAGGAGCAGAGCTGAGCTGCCTTGCCAGAGCCTCCCCAGGCAGCAGGAGCCTCCAGTGCTGAGGCGTCATGTCTCCTTGTCAAACATGTCTGATTGCTTTTCTCCAAACCTAACTGCTCTGGAGATCCCACAGCCTGCTGGCCTCCTCCCTGCTCCCTGCCTGGGAGTTCCACTGCTGCCTCTGGCCACATTGCCCGCCCTCCTGGTGATACCCAAATAAAAAAGAAATAGATTTTAAAGCCTGTTTTGATTTAATTCAGGTTTTTTCCAACTACATTTAAGACTTAGCCTTCATCTTCATCTTTGTTACAAACGAGGGGAGGCAGAGATGGTTCTGAGGAGATGATGTTGGGGTTTTGTCTCTTTGAGAAGTCCTTTGAAGGATATTTTTGCAGAGGGTCTCTGTGTGGAGCTGGGTGGCCACAGTGCTCAGGAGAGGCACCTCTGGAGGGAAGTTCTTTGCTTTGCTGTGCAGAGCTCTGGCTGTCAGGAGTACCTGGGCAGAGGTAAAGGAGATCCCACTGGGCAAAACACCAGAGAGAAGAGGATCAGCAATAAACAGCCTCCAAGCAAAGGCTGGGGACTGTCGTGGTGCTGCTCCCTTTGGAGCAACTTTTGCATGCGCAGTAGAACAACAGGGATCTCTTGATTCATGAGAGACAAACCTCCGTGAATTTTTCTCCCAGTGCAATGGCAATTAAAGTGGGATGAGGCTGGCAGGGTGTTTCGGAAAACCTCCTGGTGCCAGGGAAGGGTTTGTGCGGCTGATGTCCTCTGAATGGGCTGTGGCTGCTGCCCTGAAGTCCCCCTGGAATCAACATCAACAGGGATGTGCTGAGCAGGCTCTGCATCTCATGTCAGCTGCAAGGAACCCTGTTAATATTTCAGTAGGATTCAGACAAAAGCAGAGATGAAAAAGTGAGAGATTCACAGTGTCACAGAGGAATATTTGCTGATTGAGAGGCAGGCAGCTTTTTTTAAAAACTATGGGGGACATCATTTGCAACTCGTTCCTGAGAAAAGTCCCATGACAGATTTCAAATCTTTGGCACAGCTTTATAACTTTATCAAAGAGAAGCATCAAAGCAAGAACTTTGTTCTGAGAAAAAAAAGGCAGAAACATAATCTATAGAAACCACAACAAAATATAAGATCAGGGTAATCATGTTGTACCATCAAAAAGGTGCCATTTTTGTGCCTTTTGTGATGTTTTCTTTGTGACAGTTGGGTCTCAATGGCACAGTGAAAATAACTTGCTTGTCTTGTGATTGACAGGAAATTTAAATTCTTGCAAGCAAATGCCAGCAGGAAAACAATCTCAGCCCACGTATTGCACACCTTAACGTGATACTGGATTTAACTGTCCTCCTTGGGAGTTAATGGGTAATTGGGCCCATATGGCACCCAAAAAAGTGCAAATCTGGATTTTCAGCAGAAGAAGTCACCTGGGAAACTGTCTACATTTAGTTACTTATCAATATTCAATGCTATTGCCAAGACAAGATAAAGGCATAAGATGGAAACTTGAGAGCTTGAGATAACATAGGCCGAGAAATGCAGCAGCAGAGAATATTTAACTGCAGCAGCTTCTCCTCATAATGACCCGGCCATCATAACAGAAATAATGCCAGCTGTTTTCTGTAATAACGGCACTGAATAGTCCAGGGCTGAACACTGTTAACAGTGTTGCCTTTTACAGTCTTTTTTCCCTCTGTATGCATTTCATTAAAAACCTTATCAGTATTTTTTTCTCCCCCTTTTTTTTTTCTTTATTTCTTTCTTTGTAATCACCTTCCCATCAATTATCTCTGGGTGCATTGTCAGGGAAGGAGCAAGAGCATCTTGGATGCTGCTGGTTCAGCTGGAAATGTTTGCTACCCTAAAGCCAAAAGACCTGACAGTTGGGCAGCTCTTCCTGGCTCCAGGGAGACATCCGAGAATGAGAAATGTCTTCTCAGAAAGCAGGAGAGGGTGTGTGGGGAGCACTGGTGAGCCAGCATCTTCCTTCCTTCCTTCCTTCCTTCCTTCCTTCCTTCCTTCCTTCCTTCTTCCCACGAGAAGGAAAGAGGACAGGAATGAAGCTGGAGTCACAGCAGCTCATGGCTGCTTCTCACCAGCAGCTCAGCAATGACTTCTGTGGCACTCCTGGGGTGTCAGCAGAGAGAGCTCATTGCAGCAGAGTGGGAACTTATCCTGCTTTCCTAAAACCTCACACAACCACTGAGGCTGGAAAAGACCTCCGAGAACAACTAGCCCAAGCATTCCCCAGCACTGCCAAGGCCACCACTGCCCCATGTGCTCAAGCACCACACATTGTTTGTGCAGGGATTTGCTGTCAGGGAGCAAATCCCTTCCCTGCCCAGCAGCATCCTCTCCCTCTGATCCTCAGGTAAGGTTAATTCTCAGGAAGGAGTCTCCTCCTCGCTGCTAGCAGTGGAGTTTTCTGGAGCTGCATCCTCTCTTTGACAAGTCACATAACCTTGACAAAAAGGCAAAGAAGTAATTTATTTATTTTGTTTGCTTCGAGACAGCTTTGTCCAGACACAGCAGCCCCAATTTTAATTGATAACACTGCAATTTTCCTCAACATCTTCAGCAGATAGGATGCAATGCCACACCTCAAGCACCTGAGCAGGAACCTGCTCCAAAGACTTTATCATTCCAATTTTTCACACATTCTTTTTGAGTGTATGTGTTTGGTATTTCACCCTTATCTCATCCCCCAGCCTGCTGCAATAAAGCAGTGTTTCTTAACAAGAGCCATTCTCAGTCTCAGACCTAATAAAAAGTCTGTTTCACACAGGAAGGCTGCTGGCCCTTCCTTTTCTCTGATGAAAGTTGTTATTGTTTTGCAGCTGAAGCAAACAGAAAGCATTTTTGCCCATGCTTTAGTCACAGTCTGTCACTGATGAGAGGCCTGTTCCAGCACACACGAGCAGCACATCAAAACATACACCAGAAAACAGTGATTTTCCTCTCCTTCAGAGGTCTGTCTGCCTCCACACAGGACCCTGGGGATGCACATCACCAGCTCAGTGCTGAGACAGCTCTGCTCTCAAAGGTGCATTGGCCACTCGTGAGCTGGAAGGGCGCATCCAGCCCCATTTCCCTGCAGCATGGTACTGCCACAGCTGCCCAGGGCAGGGCTGGAGTCACCAGCCCTGGGATGGTGACAAACCGTGTGCATGTGGCCTGTGGGGACACAGTTTAATGGTGACCGTGCTGGTGCTGCTGGGCTGATGCTTGGACTTGGTGATCTCAGGGGCTTTTCCAACCTTCATGCCTGTGAATCCATGGCTGTGCCAGGCAGAAGCTCTGAACAGAGCCCCCCAGCCCTGGCAGAACAAAGAGGGTTATTTGTCAGAGACTCCTGGGGCTGAAGGTTATTTCTCAGAGACTCCTGGAGCAAACACTGGTGAGCTGCAGGGCTGCAGCCAGTGGTGCTGCTGAACCCCCCTGCTCAGCACTGCTGGTGCTTTGCTCCCAAAGCCTTCACTCTCTGTCACCTGAGCCTCACACGTGTGGCAGGGCAGGAGAATGGAGCCAAACACACCCGGGGGTCGTTCTTACACACACCTCTGTGTGAGTGCAACACTGAATGGCACTGAGGTGTCCCATGTGGAAAACACACCACAGGGAAAGCTTTCCCTAAATAAAGAAGGGTTTCCTTGGGAGGGGCAGCAGCAGCAATGTTTAATATACACACGCATGTTGTCAGGAGGGTTTTGCCGCTCACACATAGCTCTGATGTACATGCCAGGAGTTGTTGAAGTTAAAAACCTGTAACTTGATTCTCCTGATGCCAAGGCCCAGTTCTGGAAAGAATTCTAACAAATAATGTCCTTTCTCCATTTATTTTATCAAATAATTTTGGGGATGACTGAATTCCTTGCAGAGCATGCTGCTACAATATAATGGGACTAATTAAGAGATTTCAGATCTTAAAAGTGTTCAAACACATTACAGGACCAACCTGAAGGATGTGCACCATTTCCTTGAGAATTTTCTTCTCTTTTGCATGTCCTTGAGGACAACTCTTCTGCAGAGCTGCCTTCCCCCGACACTGGGAAAAGGCAAATATTGGCACATTCCAAAGAGGAGGGTTGAAGTTTCTGCCCTGATGGTGAGGACAGGAGTTGATCAGGATGGTAATGCTCCCTCATGCTTTTTGTCTGTCCCTTTGCAAGGTGTCCCTTGCACAGCTGCCCCTTGCACAGGTGTCCCTCACTCCAGGGACACCTCAGAACTCCTCTGAATTCTGACAGATGCTGGGCTCAGTTTGTGCCTCAGCTACAGCTGATTTGGGGCACTCGGATACTTCAAAGCTCTCTGTTGATTATTTTCTCCATGTTAGTTACGTTTGAAAGTCAAATGATTTCTTTTCAATGGAAAATTCTTTTGTCATTTAAATCAGGTTTGTTTTAAAACATCAAATAAAGTTCAATAAAATTTTGGTTTTAAAACACTGAAATCAAGTATTTCAGTCAAGCGACACATTTTGTTTCAACAGTTTAAAAGGAATGTTTTTGATCTTCCATTCCCAAAGAGCTTGTCCAAGTGAAGCCATTAGTGCTTACACATACAAAAATAAAGACTTTTAAAGATTATCATCATGACAACATTCCAATTTCATTAATGCAAAATAGTTTTACTAATTCAAAATGACTTTAAAATGTGCTAGAAATTTTTATTTCTTTTCATTCCAATTTGACGGTGGAAAATTAATGCATTGAAAAAGAAAACAGATCCTGCAGATACATGGGAATTATCATTTTTTAAGCCCAAACCAAATTTGGCTTTAAAGTCAGAGATGATTCAAAACATTACAGTAAAACCTGGGGATCCAAAGCAGCTACACTCAAATAATTTAATTTACAATATTACTAAAATCATTAGGCTGATGATAAATGGGAACCCAATGGGCATTAAGTGGGAGCAGGGAAAGGATGTTGTTTAGATTTGAACAAAAGCCTGCAGGAAAGGCTGGGGCAGTGACTGTGCCCAGGTGTGAACCTCCACCAGAGATACCTGCAGGGGGTCAGGCTGAGCTGGAGGGACAGAGATGTCTGATCCCTCAGGGTGCTCAGCAGAGACTCCACAGCATGGGGTTGGTGCTGAGTAAAGTCAGGGACAAGGCACCACAGCCCCTTGATCTACTGCAGCTGGAATGAACAGGAATGCTGAAACAGTGCAGCACGAGTAAAGTCCTTTTTTCAATCCATGTGCATTGATAAAAAAGCCAAACTCTGCTCTGCTCTAGATTTCTGCATGCAGTCTGCAAACTTCATTTAAACAAATGTTTCCAGGAAGTTTCCTAGCGGGAAGGGACATTCCTCCGACTGAAGTGATCACGCTGACAGTGTCCAAAATCAGCTGACTGTCCTCGGGTCTTTACTGAGCCTATCCATGACCAGCCTACTCCCTGGTGCAGGGAGAGCTCCTCCTGCTCAGAGAGAGGTCTCCCTTCAGCCCAGTATTGTTCGAGAGGCTCTGTGTGCTCAGAGCCTGGCTGGCAGCACAGAGCAGAGTCATCCCGGGGCAGGGGGACATTTCCAGGGAGTGAAATAATGCCAGCAGCACAGTAACCACAACGTTGCTTTAACCTGACCTTCAAAATCTTGCATCTGCTTCAACAATGAAGAGTAATTGTTTAAGTATCATGCCACATATCTTTAACCAGAGGTTCCCAGTGCCACCTTTCTCAGTGACTGTCCTGTGGGCTTTGCTGTTCACAAGTCACTGAGGGTTGTTGACAAGGATGGGCTGTAACATTTCCATCAAGGGTTTGTTTACGAAGGGATTGACTCCTCCAAAGGAAACACCAAACGGTGTTTATTAATCTGAAACGCTTTGCAACATTTTTGTTTGAAAAGACAGCAAACAATTTCTCCAGGATTGTTTTTTCTAGTGGAAATGTTGATAAGGACTTTTTTCCCCCAATTTTCAGAATCCCATTCTCCTCACCAGGGGAATGTAGTCTTTTAAATATGTGTTGTATTCCCATTAAATATATTTCAGGAGCAGTGTGGGCACATGAAAGGGCTCCTCTGCACTGATATGTGTCACTTGTTATGTCACTTGTTTTGTCACTTGTTATATCCAAGGACAAGCAAGAATCTCCAAAGTGCTCCAGCTGGCAACTCCAATTCCTGATTTTCCCTATTTCCATGTGCTTCCTGGTGTGCCTGGTGTGAAGGTTGTTGTGTTTGGAGGGAAGCTGTGCAGGTGCAGAGCAGGGCTGGCAATCTGCCGTGGGGCTGACGATGCTGTGGTGCCACAAGCACAGCCACAGGAGGCTATGGTTCCCCACACCCACCCAGGAGTCTGGCTGGCACTGGGAACTGAGCCCCAGCTCCTCATTAATGCTCTCGTGTCACTGTGGAGCATCCTAACATAATTAATGACCTGATCTTGGAGTTCTCAGAACCTCATTGCTTCAGGGAAACTTGTCCTCGGGGTCTGCAGAACACAAATCACACCTGGCAGCAGCTTATGAGCTCGCTGGACCCTCAGAGTGTTCTTCATGCCAGGTAAGGAATGGGATCAGGAATGGGGTCAGGAATGGGGTCAGAATGGGGTCAGGAATGGGATCAGGAACAGGGTCAGGAATGGGAATGATGTGTGCACACCTGTGCTGAGGGCAGGGGAGAGCAGAGCTTTGGGTGACAGAGGCAGTGCCTGACCCTCCTCGCAGCGCTGCTGTGGTTGCACAGTCCGTGTCTCCTGCAGGGATGGAGACCAGGAGGGTCAGGCCTCTCTCGGCTGCTTTTCCTGCCCAGCTGCTGGGAAAACAATCCCAGTTTTCTAAACCACACCCTGGCCAAGGAGTGTCCTCGAGGTTCTTCCTGCAGAGTTCACCACCCCGAAGGCTCAGGTGAGGCACAACCTGCCCTGGTTGAGCCATAAACCACTTGTTTCCTTCAAGCACCTGTGACTGATGTCAAGAGATAATTCCTCCCTTATCCTTTAAATCCTTCTACCTACGGAAAGTGACAGCTGCTGATGAAATGACAGTGTGAGCCAACCAGCGGCTGCTGCGGGCTGTCAGCTGGGATAACCGGAGGGCTCGGAAGGTTTAATTTCAATTTGAAATGATTTTGTAAGGGAAAACAGTGAGCGATAGGGTTATAACAGCAGCTGACAAATACGACCACATCACTTCATGTTTGCTTCCCGTTCACTAACTCTTCACCTTTCTTCCTTTTAATATTACATACACTGTTGGAGTCATGTTTCACTTCAGATCTTCCAAATTCCTGGGGAGGAGATGCTCCCAATGTTTGCCTTCTGTGGAGTTCAAACCCAGAGGGTCTCCAGCAGACACAGCTCTGGGCAAACAGCAACTCCCTGCCTTAACTGGAGCTCTAAAATGGGTGATGTCAATAGATGGCAATGGCAAATACACCTGGAATTTATGCAGCTGGAATCGCCAGAGGATGGAAATGTACCACTGGTCAACCTCATCATAAATTCTGTATTTTTTGAAGTTCAGAGAAGTGAAATTTTACAATGTCCTGTCCAGCTGTCCAGGGGTGCTGCTGGCAGTCAGGAAATGCCACTGACTGGTTGGGTTTGGTCCTGGCAGAGCAGCTCCCAGCTCAGAGCTGGGGTCCAGCAGGACATGGTCAGCATGGCACAGAGCTCCCCTTCCATCCTCCCTGCCTGCAGCCTCCACTGACCACAGGAAATCTGGGGAAAAGAAACAAACAGCCTTGTGAACGTCATCGTTCTCAGCTGGGGACACTGTGGAAAAAGTTTAGTTTGGTGGGCTTTCTTGGGGATTTTCTATCTGGTTTCTTCAATTTTCCAAGAGGAGGATTTTGATTATGCAGTGATGTGAGCTCAGGAGCTTTGAAAATGAGCAGCATGTGAGCCTTCACCACATTTCCTTTTCACAGAGTGCCCATCCCTTTATTTTTCTCTCATGACTCCTTAGCTAACATGACGTTAATTGTGATTGGAAAATGATTGAGCCTGTGAATTGTGAGACTGCTCTCACTTCAAAATGTAGCAAGTGCTGCTCTGATTAGATTGCTCTCTCCTTTCATTGCTGAACAACTTGAACCTTAAAAAGAATTTAGAAGTGAATAATATTTGTGCTGAGAGACTCTTTCCCGCACACTGGTGAATACATGCATGAAAGACAAACCTGCTCTTACTCACAGCCCCATTGAGCTCTGGCTTTGTGTCCAGAGAGGGCAATGAAGCTGCTGAAGGGTCTGACTTCTAGTTCTTGAAAAGCAATCGCAGGGGAATTACAGAGTCATTGAGATTGGAAAAGCCCTCCAGGATCAGAGTCCAGGTTGTGCCAAATCCCCACCTTGTCCCCAGCCCAGAGCTCTGAGTGCCACAGCCAGGAATTCCAGAGATGAGCACTGCAAACCTCCCTGGGCAGCTCCTGCCAATTCCTGACCTCCCTTTCCATGAGGAAATTCCTGCTGCTGTCCACCCTGCCCCTCCCCTGGCCCAGCCTGAGGCTGTTCCCTCTCCTCCTGTCCCTGTTCCCTGGAGCACAGCCTGACCCCCCGGCTGTCCCCTCCTGTCAGCAGCTGTGCAGAGCCACAAGGTCCCCCTGATCCCCTTTGCTCCAGGCTGAGCTCCTTTCCAGCTCCCTCAGCCCCTCCTGGTGCTCCAGTCCCTTCCCAGCTCCATTCCCATCCCTGGACACTCTCCAGCCCCTCTGCATGTTGCAGAGAAGACGATTTGCTATTTTAAGGCTAATTAATGTTAGATGAGCACAATAATTTACTCTCCAGAGGGTGAAAACCAGTAAAGCTGCATTTCACTGCAGAGTGCTGTGCTGATGTCCGTCAGGCAGTGCATTGTAGGGAGATGAATTTGATTTTCTAAAAACGTTTTTTTTAGTGAGTAACAGTGACAGGAGGGGAGAAGCTTCCAGAGGAAGCCTTTCCTTTGAAGAGGTGTTGTGCTACCCCTTTGGTTTCCAGCACATGATGAAGAGCAGAGACCACTTTTAACAATAAGATGCATAATTATGCCTTGTCCTTTATTTGGTGAAGAATTTTTGTAATACTGCAGAGTTCATGACTCGTGTCCTTGAGCTCAGCTGTGCCATGGCTGTGCATCCCTAGGAGGGTGGAGCAGGAGGCTGGACGGAATAATTCCATCCAACGTCACTGCAGTGCTCCCACTTGGTGCTTTTTAGCACAAATAGCCCTTAAAATGGAAACATTTGAAAATTACTTTCTCATGCTAAGGGTGAGAGCCCTTGTGAGAATTTGTGAGTATTTTCTGGGCTCCTCAGTTCAGGAAGGACGTTGAGACACTTGAATTGTCCAAAGGAGGGCGACGAGGCTGGTGAAGGGCTTGGAACACAAACTGAGGGAGCTGGGGTTGTTTAGCCTGGAGAAAAGAAGACTCAGAGGAGACTCTATTACTCCCTACAGCTGCCTGAGGGGTGTTTGTAGTCAGGTTGGTCTCTTTTTCCAGGCAGCAGCTGACAGAACAAGAGCACACTGTCTCAGGCTGTGCCAAGGGAAATTTCAGTTGGATGTTAGGAGAAAGTTTTTTACTGAAAGAGCGATAAAGTTCTGGAATCATCTGCCCAGGGAGGTGGTGGAGTCACCACCCCTGGATGTGATCAAAAATAGATTGGATGTGGCACTGAGTGCCATGGTTTAGCTGAGGTGGTGTTAGGGCAGGGGTTGGACTGGGTGACCTTGGAGGTTTCTCCAGCCTGGTGATTCTGTGACTCTGTGTGATTCTATGATTCTGTGACTCTGTGATTCTATGATTCGGGGACTCTGTGACTCTGTGTGACTGTGATTCTGTGTGATTCTGTGATTCTTAGTGGACCTTCTGGAAAATGAGTCTACCAGCTCCTCAGGGTGTCTCTACACTAAGGTCAGATTTGCAAGGAGAGGCTGATTCCAAACCAGGTCCTGGCTGTGTGCTGCACTGGGATTCCCAGTGGGAAGGAGCAGGAGCACTGCTGCCCACCAGAGACAGCGGAACAGCCACACCATGTGAGCAAACCTCCCAGGATCCACCTGCAGCAATGTGGAACATTGTTTAGGAAAATTAATAACTTGGCATTCAAGTCCTCTTTCTAGAGCCTGCACAACTGCAATTGAAATGATAATTTTAAGAATTAAAATACAGCAGAGAAACAGCAACGACATTATCAAATTGTAAGTACAGAGCACGTGTTTTCCTTCAACCTTTATAGTGAAAATTATTTTCATATTAAAGAAAAAAAATCAAAGAACTGTTACTGTATTCCTGGGGTTTTAAAGAAGTAATGAGCAGTAAACTCCAGCAATTATTCCCATACATTATTAAATGTCACTGTTAAACAACTGCACACTCTGAAAAGGAAGAGGCATCAATTCAGGGAGGAAACTTTGGGCTGATTTCACACTCCTTCCCTGTGATGTCTGGATAATTTTATGCACAGCATCACCAATAAAAGTAGAGTTTTCTTTATATCTATTTGACTATGAATTTAACGGAAATGCTTTAATACCATCTTGTGTGTTAATTCAAGCAGCAAAACCCCCTTTCCTGCTTTTAAATGATACAAAATCAGATCTATTATCACATTTCAAACGTGATATTCACTGACATGAAAGGATTTGTGTTGCTTTACCCATTCACTACCTCAGAGTTTGCAGTTGTCTTTATCCCCAGCAACAATTACTTCAGCATTTTAGTGAAATGTCACACGTTAAACCCAAGAAGCAAGATCAAAACCCAAGGTGAAACTGCCCAGATCCTTTGGAGGGTCAGGGGAAAAGATACCTTTGGGGTTTTCTGTGAAGTGCTTTGTTATTTCTGATAGGACCTAAAGGATGACCACAGTGGAAATATGTTTTATTTATTATATTTATATCCAAGTGAGGGTATTATTATTCCTACTTACAATTTGACATGTTAAACCCTACACTAACAGGAAACCAAAAATATGCAATAAATTGTGATCCAGCACAAAATCTTAGAAATTAACAGAAAATCTCTTTTTTCTGATAAAAATATAGTGTTTATTTTACTCCTAATTCCTACTTTGCTGCTATTTCAAACCCGTCTGTGCACTGGGATGCCAACTGCTCTCACCCTGCAGGTTCAAAGCCACGCAGCTCTGGGAGGTGCTGGGTGAGCACAGCAAACCCAGCTGGCTTCAGAGGTGCCTGGCAGGGATTTCACAGCAATTCAGGACAAGGATGGCTCCAGAGGTGTGCAGCTCCATCCAGACGCTGACACAAAATGCCCTCTAAAATGAGATAAGTTTTATAAAATTCTTGTTGGAGAGATACAGCTCTCCTGGAAGGAGGCAGAGGTGAGGTGAGGTGAGGTGAGGTGAGGGGAGGTGAGGTGAGGGGAGGCGAGGTGAGGTGAGGAGAGGTGANGGTGAGGTGAGGTGAGGTGAGGTGAGGTGAGGTGAGGTGAGGTGAGGTGAGGTGAGGTGAGGTGAGCTTCAGGATCTCCTGCCAGGGGATGAGCAGAAACAGCTACAAGTTGCACCAGGGGAGGTTCAGGTTGGATATTTGGGGAAATTTCTTCCCGAAAAGGATGGTCAGGCATAGGAACAGCCAGATCCTGCAGGCAGGATGGAGTTTTCCAAGGAACAGTTTGTATCAAGCCTTATTTATCAATTAAGGAGAAATTTATAACACCACCAGGACTGGGTGATAGCTGAGATTCAGGCGATCACAGCCTGCTGGTGATAACAGGTGCTGTGAAGATGAAGTCCAGGCTTCGTCATGTAAACAAATCATTAAAATTGTGAAAACAGTTATAATCAAATTTATGAAAACATCCTGAGGTCCTTCAAAGGTCACTCAGTGTATGGTATGATCAGGGAAGGAAGTGATACTGCCTAAAAAAAATCAGGCAAAAAAATCTTCAACTGACCTACAGGAAAACTGCAAAGATATTTTTGGAAACAAATGGGATAAAGGGAAAGTGAATTGCATGAGGGGTAGAAACTCAGAATAATATTAGGGGAATAAGAAAAATCAGTATCTAGTAAGAATCAGAATTGAGTAAGTAAAAATTACTTTTCTAATTAATAACCTGAGGAAGTGTAATATAAACTGTGCCAGTCAGGGAGGGTGTACTGGAAATTGATCCTGTCAAGACAAACTGACATCTTCTTTTAATGAGGTGATGAGCTTGGTTGATAAAGGTAATAGTGTTGTGGTAATGGGTGTCTGTACAGCATCTGAATTGCACCACAGCACGTTTTAATTAAGAAAGCAGAACAATCTGAGGTACAGATAATAAACAAGCCAAGCTCTACCAAGGAGCATGCAGGTGGCTCTGTGAATCCCAAACCCTCTCTCCAGACCCTCTGGCTGCCTTGGGACAGCAGGGCACATCAGCTGCTGCAAATGGTGCTTCCCAGCCTTCTGCTGCCTGTGCCACAGCATTTGGGCAGCGTTTTTAAACTCCAGATAGTAGGAGAAACATTTTACTGTGCTCTCTCCATCTCAGATGCTACTATTGTACAGAGCTTTTCCTTTCTTTCCTTTTTTTCCCCAAAGCGATGTGTGCTCTCTGCTTCTGGTTGTTTGAACCACATTTCCCCTAGTCCAGTGGATTTGTGATGTTTATCCCCTGTCGATTTTAACAGCAGACGATTCACTCTTTTATTCCTTCAGTCGTTGCTCTGCAGCTCATTCAGGTCACAGTGGTGCAGTGGTGCAAACTGGACCAGTGGAGCAGCGTGGTGTGAAGGCACCAGAGGAGTGCCAGGAGGAGGACAGACAATGCCAGCACTGCACTCTGGGGCTGTTTGTCTGATCTCTTCCCAGCACGATTTCTCCGTGGTTTGTTCGACCCATCCTGACACCTGCGCTGATTTCTCTGAACTCCCGCAGTCCAGAGCCTTCAGCATCTCAGTGCTCTCAGATATCTGCGATTAGCTCTTTGGTCTGCAGCCAGGAGTTGTCTTCTCCTCTCCCATCCTGGAGAACCCTCCTGGGGCCATCAGTGAGGGGACACTGCTGGGGCAGCTGTGTCAGTGTTGGTTTGGACACCGGTGCTGTAGGTTTGGGATGAGCAGCATCCCACATCCCAGTGCTGTAGGTTTGGGATGTGCAGCATCCCACAAAGCAGTGCTGTAGGTTTGGGATGTGCAGCATCCCTCATAGCAGTGTTCTAGGTTTGGGATGTGCAGCATCCCTCACAGCAGTGTTCTAGGTTTGGGATGGGGAGCATCCCACATCCCAGTGCAGTAGGTTTGGGATGGGCAGCTTCCCACATCCCAGTGCTGTAGGTTTGGGATGGGCAGCTTCCCACAACACAAAAACAGGATCCTTTCTGGGCACCAGAACACCCTGACAAAGGCAGAGATTCCGCTCAGCTCCCACGGGGCTGCAGCCTCAGCTTGCCTGGGCAGTGCGAGGTGGGAATTGGTTCTGAGCAGAGCAGGGCTCTGCTGGCTCCGGGAAGGGCAGGGGAGCACATGTTGTATTGTTTTCCTCTAGAGAGAAGTCCAGCAGCGAGCAAAGAGAGAAAGCAAGGGAGGAATGTGTGGGGAACACGGTGTGGCTCATTTTCCCTCTGTGCTGTGTTTTGTTTCAGGCAGTGACCCTTATCTCACAGCACTGCTCTGCCCATGACAGGCACTGAACACAGACAGTGCTCACATGTAATTCTGATAGTGCACAATATCCCTAATAACATATTCATTTAGTGTTGGATTGATGTGAAGTTATTTCATGTTCTGGCTGGCTGTTTTCAGATGATGAGTATGAATCAGAATCTGTGATTATGGCAATCCATTAGACATAGCCCGGCCTTCTGTCTCTCCCCTTCTGAAGGCTTTCTCAACACACTCACACATATATTTATAAATACACATGTGTATTTATTTAAGTGAAGATATATGTTAACACATATTTAATTGAATAGATATGTATTTGTCTCTAAATGCACACAAGCCTGGTGTCAGTGCTTGGTGCTGGAGCAGCCCTGCAGAAATACCCAGAGCACAACAAACTCTTTGTCTCAGGGCAAGGAGGAATGCTGCCCTGTGCTCAGGTGAGAGCCAACCTGCAGAGCTGCCCAGCGCTGGGGCCAACAGCTCTGGGAGGAGCTGGAGCTGCTGGAGAGAGCCCAGGGGAGGCACCAGGCTGAGCAGAGGGATGGAACAGCTCTGCCCATGGCAGGAGGTGGAACTGGACGGACTTTAATGTCCCCCCAAGCAAGGCCATTCTGTGATTCTATGATCTGATGCAAAATGTCAGGCAGGGATGGATGGAAAGCATTGTGAATATGCAGGAAGGCTTCATTCCATCTACAGCACATGTGGCTCTTCAATAAAATAAAGGTGTGCTGGAAAAGGTGGGTAAGAAATTGGGATGTGCATTGCTGTGACAGACAGAACATATCTGTCCTTAGCACCAAAATGCAATTTACAGCCTTGCTGCAATGAAAATAATCAGCCCAGGAATTCTAGGAGAGGAGCAGTAATTGTGCCTCAGCGATGGAGTGCCCAGCCCAGAGCTGCTTTTAGGGACTGATCTGCAGAGACATTTCTGCAAACCTGACTGCATTCCAAGCTCGGCATCCAAAAGCTGGAACGCCCCAAACTACAGCTGATCTTGGTAAATGCTGTCCTTAAGCACTCTGGCAAAAATTAGGAACAGTGTGAAGGTCTAATTTTCTGAATGACAGAGTAAATCATAACTGGAGGCAGTTGCTTAATTAAGGCTGTGCAACTAAATGACTTCTCAATGTTCTGGCAGTTCCAAGAAAGCCAGAAGTCATTTCAGGTCAGACAGAATGGCTCATTTAACCCAGAACAAGTTCATGACGCTTCATGGCCACCAATATGTTCTTGTCCCTCAAAACCCCGATATTCCCTTTTCAGCTCCAGGTTCCTGGGGCAGGGCGGTGGGGAGGCTGAGCCAGAGTCAGGATAGTCCCTGTTTTCTGCCACACACTGGCAAAAAGGGAGGTCATGGGGATTCTCACTGGGCAAACAGATAATGAGATATAAGTAATGACTAATTGCTTGTTAATAAATCGTTATTGATGACTTTTTAGGAAGAAAAATGTGCAAGGCCTTCTGCTTGAAAGATTGAGGGTAATTAAAGAAACAACTGACATCCAATTTTGTAATCTCTTAAGGCACCAGGAATGTATTTGGCTCTTGCACACACCCACCTGCCACCCCTCCATCCACCCCTGCCAGCCTGGCAGCAAATCACTGCAGCCAAAAGTGGGCTTTGATCTGCTCAGTAATGGCTTATTCACAAAAAATCTTTATATAAATCATGTTCTGTGAGTTCGGAACTGGCTGGCAACTTCCCACACCTGACACAGAGTGAGAAGGGGCAGTGAGGTCCCCAGTGCTCCCCTGGCCTGGCAGATGGTATGAGGACACTGTGCCCTGAACCCCCTGGGTGCCCATCTTGCAGGGCTTGAAGTGCCTTTGGACTTGGCTGGGCATTGCTGGTGGTGTCAGAGCTCTCCTTGGGCTGTAGAGAATCAAATGGAAACCAGGCAGATTGTCCTGTAAAAAAGCACAGATGGGGAACATATAGTTAGTCAACAAACAAATGAAAGGGCAGGGAGAGGTGCTCACGTGTGAAGAGAGAGGTGTCTGGTTTAGCAGTGTTCTTTATTCCCAGGCAAACGCCGTGGCTGGCTGATGTCAGTTGTCTGCACCGGATAAAATCTGACTTGGAGATAAATGGAAAATCCTACACAAGGCAGCAGCAGCGATAACACCCCGGAGCGAGGCTGAGGCTCCAGGACTCACGGGTGACCCCAATAAATGCCTCATGATTAAACTGTTCTTTGGATTCGTTCCATTTCCAGGCTCGGCTGAACATTCTGCTGCCGCTCGGCTTCCCCCATGAGCTGGAGGAGGAGGGAGGAATTCCCAAATAACCCCCTGAGCACATCTCCCTGGCAGGTGTTTGGTGATCCATCAATCTCCTCCAGGAGCATTATTGCCCTGTGCCATGCAGGCTCCCCTGGCTGGTTATTCCAGCGGTGCTCTGAGCTCTGCCTCTCCAAGCAGCTCGGGAGGAGCTATATTTAGAGCCAGCAGCCTCCCTGCACCGTCTGCACACATGAGAGCACAGGAGGATTCGGAGAGAAGTGTTTTCATCTCCAACAGCTCCACTATCCGAGTTCCCAGCAGCTCGGCGCAATGTTGGGGTTCACAGCCGGCGGTGTGAGAGCGAGGGGTGAGCAGATCTGCTGCTGCTAAACGGAGGGAAGCGAGGGAGGAGAAAACCGGAATTGGAGCAGCAAGCAGTGCTCTGCCTGGGGAGAATCCCCAGTTCTGCCTCTGCTGACTGCCGGGGATTATTTCATGTTTTTCCCGTCAGTGACGCGATCCGATTGACCTCACCTCCCAGAAGGTGCTCCCTCCGAAGAGCAGACAGGTTGTCATCGACTTTAAATAACTCCCAACACTGTACAAAAATGGCATCTGGTGCTATAAATAGAGTTCACACCTTTCTAACAGTCAAAGACTCCATTTTCAGGAGCTTTGCTTCTATTTTTTTCTCCAAAAATCAGTGATCTGAAGGTCAATTTTAATTTCCTGTGCTCATCAAATTAACTCATCCCCTCTCAACCAGCTCACTCGTGGCTGCAGGGGCAACCAACGTAATTCTATTTCCACCCTAATTCAGCAAACTTATTTTTCATGAGCTTAAGTCCCATTGACTTCAGCGGACACTGAGCATTACCTTAAATTATTAATGCGTTTAAGTCATAAACCAAAATGAAATCCTGGCCCGGAATATTGAGAGCTACTTGCATGAAAGCCTCAGTTATGGAAGAATCAGTGCAAATTGTGGATGTCATGGAAACAGAATTTTTTCTCAGGTTGTTTTACAGGAGTGGGGATTTTTCTTGCATTTGGAAAGAGAAGCAGAAAGGGTCTGAGAGATGAGAGCACAAGGTTGATTTTGTGAGCTTTGTCAACTCCTTTGACAAAACAAAGAACTTCCCATGAAAATTAAATGTACAGCCAGGAGATGGCCCAAAAGCTGAATTTATGGTATGTGACAGGAATGTGATTTCTCAGGATAAATAAAATTCTAGAATATTTCAGCATTTCTGCAATGTATCATTCTGAACTCCATGCATTCCATGTTTTCTGGAATCACGTGTTGAATGCACACACTCCAACAGCTCACACACAAGCAGCTCCTTACTCTTTTTTTTTTTTATGTACTCACATGATATCACTGAAATAAAATTCCAAATTCACATATCTTTACTACATCAAACTTGAAACTGCACCTAAAGGATGGCTGTGACAGATTAATGGCAGCAGCACTTGTGGTGAGGATATGAAAAGTGATATTCTCGCCTATATCCCATGTGCATATTTATATGGAGAATGCCATAAATATCTTTGGAGATGCTGGCTTGTCTGCAGGCTGCTCTTCCCAGGCCACACAAAATGGATTTACGTCACATCCCAGTTGCTTTCTCACCCCAACCTGTGCAACAAAGACCCCCAGGGCTTGTGTGGCTGCACCCCACTGCCAGAAACCACTTTGGGTTTTCATAATTCTTACCTTTTGCATGAAAAAACAAATGTGCTGCTCTGCAGCAGGCAGGAGAGACCCTCAGTTTTGGGGAAGAAGCCCTTCTGGTTATTTGGTCACTTCTCAAGCAGAAGTGTTTTGTCACAAACTCATTTTCCAAAGCAGTCCCTATATATTTTAGTCTTAAATTTGACCTGCTGAATCGAAACCAGACTAATTTGACAAAATTAAGGTACCAAAAAGAGAGTAGTAGAAAGAAAAACCACTTCAAGGGGTGTGCGAGTTAACCTCAGCCATTTCCCACTTTAACTTCAAACCTCATTTAGCTCCTAGACTTGTTGCATCAGTGTGACCTCGATTAAACCCACTTATTTCTCTCACACGGCCCCTCTGCATTTGCCTCTTTGTTTTGCAGTGCAAGCTGAGATGGTATAAAGACTAATTCCAATTATTCCCTGTGTGTGTCGAAGCATTAAGGATGACATATGGCCCGGTGGAGGTGTCTGGAGGAAAAGGGGAGCCAAGGGGAATCTGGAAAGCCTCTCCAGTCTCTTTGCCTTCCAAAAGAATAAATTCTGTGTCTGTCAGCAGCACCAGACACAGCACACACTCCGCAATACTTAATTTTTAAACACGTTTTCTACATAAAAACATTTTCCTTCTAATACTATATTTTTACCCTGATTTCCTCATTAGGTCTCCTGACAAACAGCAGCTCTGACACTGCCCTGGTATAGAAGACACTGTAATGACACAAGCAAATGGAAAGGGCTTTTAGAAGCCACCCCAAAGCAGCTTCTTTTAAAATAAAACAGCAGAACCCACCAACAGAGTCATTGTGATTTATGCCGGCTGCAATTCTGGCCCACACTATTTAACGACTTTTCTTCAATATTTAATTATCCTTTTGAATACTTTCCTTGATCTCTGCCCTTTTCTCCTGGGACAGGTTCCCAGGCAGCCAGCACTGACACCACTTCTATGAGAATATTAAATGTTTTTAGTGATTTTTATATGGGATGATCTCAAAGTGCTTCACACAGTGAAAGGATTAGTCACCTCACCTTTGAAATGCAACACGTCCTCCTCGCTGCTCGGAAAACATTATTTACAGCAAGTTTGTCAGGACAGAACTGAGATTGAGGGGGGAATGTATGAGGTGAAGCACTTAGGTGTGGCTCTGGCCAGGACAGCGAGTTCAGCTCCCAGCGCCAGCTCTGGGTGATTGCACTGTTATGGGTTGGACTCTGTCAGAGGCTGAATGATGCAATGTCCTGAATGTGTGGCTTTCCTCCTTTTTCAGCCGTAATTTACTACTTTGGGTTTAACTGATGCTCTTTATTTCTCTTTTTATGCAAGCCAGCATCTTCCAACAGTGCCCAATTAAAAGAAGAAATGTTTTTCTGCAGGCATGGACAGTGCTGGTGACTGCAGTGGCTGTGAGAGGCATCCCTTTAAAGAACCTTTAAAGTTCATCTTGTCCCAACCTCCCGGCCATGGGCAGTTCTTGGCTTGCCCTGGTTTTCCATAGAGTGTTCCAGAAACCCAAGCAGTCTCTTTAGGAGCTGAAATGCAATTTGGCTCCTGGAATGTCCTCATATTTTATTTAAACAACAAAATGGATGTTAATTTTTGATATGCACAATACACATCGATAGGCTGGGATGCTGAGGAGAAATTGCTGTCTGTGTTCAGCAAGGAGCCCTGGGTTTGGGGGTTGGGTGGGGTTGGTGGGCTCCTGTAGGGCCTTCGGGATAGACACAGACCCTCTGCAGCCATCAGGACACTCATTCCTTGTGCCATGGCCAGGGCACCATGCCAGCCCCTCTCGGCACCATCATGGCACAGACACCACCGTGTCACTTGTCCTTGTCCCCTGAGATCCCCAGAACAGTCTAAATGACAGACAACAATGAAACCATCCAGGTCTGAAAAGACCTCCAAGGTCTCCAAGTCCAGTCTCACACAAATAGCCCCACAGCCACTAAGCCATGTCCCAAAGTCTGTTGGCTTCTGTCCCCTGCCAGGGACGGTGACTCCACCACTGCCCTGGGCCGCCCTTCCTCTGCTCGGCTCCTCTTGCAGGGAAAGAGTTGCAATTATTTTGGAGATGCTGGGGCTTTAATGATGTCAGGAGCAGCAGAAGGGTGAAATCTCAGTCTCAGAGCACACGTTGGTCTGGCTGGATCTCCACCAGCAGTTTCCATGGCGCTGCACGCTGACATCAAGAAATCAATTCTGACAAATCACTTGCTTTCCCAAACCTGCAGCGGTTTAACATAAAAACGTGGGGAGACAACACGTGATTAAAGCCACAGAGCTCGGCCAGGGGGAATCCAAACAGCCTGGGCTTCCCACTCAGGAGCACAGCCGTGCTGAACAGAGCAAATGGGCTTTACTTCCAGAGAGAAAATGCCGAAGGAATAAGAATCAGAGCTGCACAGGGAAGATCAGTTGAAATAGACTTATTTCCTTCCACGCAGCTGTGAGCTTTGACTCTGTATACAGACACAAACACGGATTTACTGCGCTGGATAAACTCATAAATTATTCTTTAACTGCAAGAAACTATCAGGTGTGAAATCATGGCAAAGTTATTAAATGGGGCTGGCTAATGTTTGCAGAATGGGTGGAATGTTCTGTACCCTCTGATGTAGCAATACAGAACATATCGATGTTTAGGAATCACAATAAAAAACTTTGATGTGAGCAGCAGCACAGCTGCAGTAATGGACTGAAGGATATTGGAGAAACTTCACTGCAGCTCCTCTGGAGAGGCTGGTAGACCTTTAAATCACAGTGAGCACAAGGACCTCAGGGTCTGTGCAGCCCTCCAGGTCCTTCCTGGGGTCACCTAAGTGTGGCCTTCCACTGCCTGAAGGGGCCAACAAAAAACATGGAAAGAGACCATTTGCAAGGCTTTGGAGTGCCAGGACACAGGCAATGGCTTCCCACTGCCAGAGGACTGAGTTATACCGGGATACTGGGGAGAAATCCTTCCCTGGGAGGGTTTGAGGCCCTGGAATGGAATTCCCAGAGAAGCTGTGGCTGCCCCTGGATCCTTGGAGGTGTCCAAGGGATGTCCATGTTGGACACTTGGAGCAGCCTGGGACAGTGGAAGGTGTCCCTGCCATGGCAGGGCTGGCACTGGCTGGGTTCTGAGGTCCTTCCCAACCCAAACCATTCTGGGATTCCCTGATTCTGTGATCATTCTATGACCCAGCACTGCCAAAATGACTATACAGCCCTGTCCTGTTCCACGAGAAGTTTCTCTCAGTTATTTTTTAAAGCTGAGAC
Source organism: Grantiella picta (assembly GCA_013397955.1). Taxonomy (NCBI): domain Eukaryota; kingdom Metazoa; phylum Chordata; class Aves; order Passeriformes; family Meliphagidae; genus Grantiella; species Grantiella picta. The sequence continues at coordinate 78,273 of VZRM01006685.1, forward strand.
TCTCCCTCCTGCACATGTCTGTGTTCTGCAGCTCTTGGGCTCAGCCAGGCAGGGAAAATGCAGTTCAGCCAAGGACACCTTCCCGCGTTTGAGCATCTCTCATTTTCCCCCTTCCCAGCCTCTCCTCATGTTCTCTCTAATCCCCTTCCAACTCTGATGACTTTCACTTTCAGGAAAGACTCATTTAACTCAGGAACACTCTTGTCAAGGGAAAGAGAGGGAAGATGAAACAGCCAGTCATAAAGGTGGAATTACACACGTCCAATTTGTAATGACTGTACTTAAGATGCTCTTAAAGACAATGGCAGCACCTTCATTGCTCTGTTATTGCTTCTTACAGCACTGTGCCCCATTACTGGCAAATAAATCCCAGAATCCCATTGGATAATCATTGTGGTTTTTCTTTCATTAATATCGTAAAAAAATACACTAAAAAAATATGAAAATTTTTGACCAAAACGGCAAATAGCAAAGAATTTCTACGTCCAAGTCTAGTAAGTTGTTCTTCTTAGAAACATGGAGAGACCTTGAAGGCTTTTAATCAGCACTGGAGTGTTTGTCACAGGACAGGGATTTAGCAGTGGAGCAGTGCCTTAAGGACTAAGTGTTTCCCTTTGATCCATTCCAACTCACCCCATCTCTTATTTCAGTTTCTTGTTCATTTTTAATTTAAATGTGTGCTTGACATAAGTATTAAAATGTCGTAGAAATGAATTGTTACTGATGCATTTTTAAATTTATGTTTGCTTTGCAGGAACTGTTGGCAGAGATGTTCTAACACCTGTGGAACCAATCAGTGATCACAGGGAGAAGTTGGGACCTTGAACATCATCAGGAATTTGTCTGCAGCTGATAGAAGGAAGGAATTGCTCCCTGGGAGGGTTTGAAGCCCTGGAATAGAATTCCCAGAGAAGCTGTGGCTGCCCCTGGATCCCTGGCAGTGTCCAAGGCCAGGCTGGAGCAGCCTGGGACAGTGGAAGGTGTCCCTACCACGGCAGGGATGGGATGAGATGGGATTTTTGGTCCCTCCAAACCCAAACCTTTCCATGATTCTAGGATTCTCTGACTGAAATTCAGGAGGAAGGCCTGTCCTTCCCAGAATTTCTGTGCTCCTTCATGCTATTATCTCCATTGAAATTTCTCACTCACTTTCTGGACAAAACTTGTCACAACACAATCCTGCAGTGCCTTTAAATCTACCCTGAATACCAGGGGGACTTCCACAGTAAGGGTGAAGTGGTGGGAGAATAATTAGGATGTTGGGTTTGTGCATCATCCAAAGGACTCAAGAGCACAGATTTGGGTGCCAGTAGGAGCGGCAAAGTCACCCCTTGACATTCCTATGCTGGCAGTGAGGGATGAGCCTGGCCACAGGCTGAGCATCTCTCCCCTGGTCCCCTGGCTGTGTCCCCTGGCTCTGTCCCCATCGCTGGGTCCCCTGGCTGTGTCCCCTGGTCCCCTGGCTGTGTCCTCTGGCTGTGTCCCCTGGCTCTGTCCCCATTGCTGGGTCCCCTGGCTGTGTCCTCTGGCTGTGTCCCCATGGCTGGGTCCCCTGGCTGTGTCCCCTGGTCCTCTGGCTGTGTCCCCTGGCTGTGTCCCCTGGCTGTGTCCCCATCGCTGGGTCCCCTGGCTGTGTCCCCTGGCTCTGTCCCCATCGCTGGGTACACTGCTGACAGCACTGGCACAGCGCTGGGGCACACTGATGACAAGGACACACAGCTCCTGTCCACACAGCTCTGCTGCAGCCCCTCCCTCACCAATGCCTCACCACACTGCAAAAGTTGGCCAATTGCAAAGCCAATTTGGTATCACAAACTAAAGGAGTTGGAAGGAAACAGCACAACAGCACAGCAGAGCAATGATGATATTTACGCTGTGAGGGATGAAAAGAATTTCACTGCAAGTGGTTAGACATGTGGACTATAATTGGGGAACTCTGAGGCAGAGATCTCAGCTGTATCTCTGCATGGCAGTTAGTGCAGCCCAGTTCCCTGGCAAATGAAATACAGCACTGCTTCCCACAGCTGCAAGGGCAGCAGCAATTGAGAGTTTGACTAGATTTACATCCACTTTTGCCTCTCAGTGAAGAGTGTATCAGCGCAGAGGTGATTTCTGTGGGGTTTGCAGTGTGCTGCTCGTGGGGAGGACTGAGGTGCCAGCAGAGGTGTCTGCAGCAGCAGGGCAGGTGATGACAAAGAGTTCTGGTGTTTTTATCACAGAGCAGAGGTGGAGAAAACCTTGGCCACAATCCCATGACAGAAGTCAAAGGTGCATCTTGAGGGCAGGGCTGGCACTAGCTGTGCTTTGGGGGAGTGGCTCCCCAGGGGCTCCATCCCAAACTCTGCCTTTGGATGGTCATCCCACCAAAATCCCCTCAAATCTACAGCCCCGGGTATGAGATTATTCTTGTTTGCTTGGGATCACGGATGTGATACCTCCCTGAGCTGCAGAAAGACAAAGGCTGGCATTTGGAAAGGTGGCTTGAATCAGAATTTTGAAAGTATTTGTATTCTTAAACTCAGAAAGTGTCAAGGGAAGCTGCTGCCACGGTCTCTATCCAAGCACATTTCAGCCTGAAACATAATGAAATGTAAAGGAAAGGAAATGAGAAAATGTGAGGAGTGTGATTTGCCTATTGTTGTGTAGCTCGGATCCACAAATCGCTTAGCACAATTCTGTTAGTTGCTCCAGGAATGTGAGGGTGCATGAATTTTACCTGGTTATTATTATTTCTAGCACAAGTCAGCCCTGCCACACGCAGAGCCTGCGAGTCCCAGGTGATCATCATTAGTAGATCAAATCCCAGCACTATGAGGAGCATATTAACACCACAATTTTCAGGTACAGCTCTAATAACGCTTTCTGACAGCCAGAGCCGCCATAAAGTGCTGCTGCTCATGCCCTGATAAACTGCTTCCCAAAGTGTTTTATGGAATATTCATCACTCTGTGGAAATAATGCAGCTCTCAGAGTGTTATTATCCATCTTTTCCTCTCGATCTTCTCCAGGCAGAGCAGTTTGTTCCCCCCAGTTGGGTCTCCAGGCACCACTACTGACCAGAGAGCAGCTGCCTGGTCTGTGCAGCACTCGGGGAGTCTGCAGGGCACGAAGCATGAGTTTCAGAGCCAAAGGTGAGCAGCTCAATAGCACCATTCACTATTTGAGCAGAGCTGCACACACAGCACCCCAAAAGTGAAGTGAAGGCAAACAGGGAAGTGGAGTAGAGCTGGTGAAACAGGCTGTGTGAAGGGAATCCCAGCTGGAGGCTGCTGAAGGTTTCTCCCCATGTCATCTCAGAATCCCAGACAGGTTCAGGTTGGGAGAGACCTCCAATGCATCTCATTCCCCCTGCCATGGCAGGAACACCTTCCACGATCCCAGGCTGCTCCAAGCCCTGGTTAGCCTGGCCTTGGACACTGCCAGAGATGAGACATCACTGATGGAAGAAGGGGAGAGATTCCCACCCCTCCATGACTGCCATCAGTCTCTCCTTCCCAAAGGTCTCCCTGGGCAGGGTTTGTGTGGATGCAGCTTTCCTCTCCAGCTAACAGTGCCACGAGATGTCCTCAGGCTGTCCCAGCTCCCCTGGCAGCACAGCTGGGTGATGTGCAGCTCTCACACACCCACCCTGAGCCCTGGCCCTGCTGCACTGGACTTCTGCTTTGCTTCCCCTTGAATTTCATTCTTTTTAAAAGTTCAATATCCTGGCAACTCTTTCAGCTCTGGCAGGTTTTTTCTGGGGTGGATTGAGTGGTGGCAGCAGCAGAGTCCCTGAGCTCTGGCTGCACACAGGGGTCAGTGCCCAGGACACCCTGGGGGGACAGAGCCATCCATGCCGAGGTTCAGCATCCCTGGATCCCTGCTGCAGGGCTGGCATTGGGCTGGAAGCACCAAGAGCTGCTGGGGGTGTGTTTGATCTGAGCAAAGGATGAGCTGCCAGGTGAAAATTCATTTGCAGTGAAGGTAAAGACCAGAATGCACCTCTCCAAGGCAGGGAGAGACTGTCCTCAGGCACTGTGGTGTCCAGCCTCTGTCACTGGAGATTCATGTTGTTCAACTGGCCACCAATCACTTGCTGCTAAGTTTATGGCAGTTATTTTCATTCCACACCTTCCATCAAACCCACGATCTCCCACCGTTCTCAACCCCTTCACTCTGAGTGCCCTCAGGACTGGCAGGAAGGGGTGACTGACAAATGCCCATCAAAGCATTGCCCACAATTTCTCTGTTGCAGTGAATGGCTCACCCTGGAGTTCTCTAGAGGTTGTTGTAAGGTGTGAAAGGTTTTTATTCTTCCTATATTACTTTTATGTGTCTGTGGGAATAGCTCTCTGAAGGATTGAGAAGTCAGAACTGAAATAATTCCTGCCTTAAATAAAATCTGTAAAATTTTTGATTATTTCTCCCCGAAGTCCTGGCAGGCAGCTCTGAGAAGTGCAGAGCTCATGGTGTGGTCACCAACTCCAGCCCCATTGGAAGGACAGTTTTCTTGGAGCTCTGGCTGCCAGCTGATTCCCTGGGTTTTGTTAAACAGCAGCTGAAAAGTGGCATCTTTTTCCTGAGCTGCTGAAAACCTGAAGATTTCCCACCCAGCAAGATGAGGTGTATTTGCAGAGGTGCACAATGGCTCAGCACCAAGGAAAACACCTTGAGTGAGTTTGGCAGGGTGAGAAATGTTCCAGGTATTGTGAACCACCAGAGAGAGATTTATAGATGGTAGTTGCATCTCTGGAGTGACAACTGGAGGATGGATGCTCTGACCAGCTGGGGTTTTCCCTTCCCATTCCCACTGATCCATTCCAGTGACTCTGGAGGTGCAGTGCCTGCACTTTGCTTGACTTGTTGAACAAAATTCAGCTTTGATGGGAAACCTCATATGAAAGGAAAGCTGTCACAGCAGTAGTGGATTTGATCTCCATAAGCATTTGGAAACCCAAGAAATATTAATATAGAGGCACTTTGAATTGTCAGCTTTGTTTTCTCTGGATGCTGAGGTAAAAAATTTAAATAGCAAATGTTTGAGTTCAAGGTGGAACAATAAATCTACATGCTAGAGGAAACTCCCTTTCCTCCCCAGCGCTGCAGGTAGAGCTTTCTGTGTGTTTTACATATCGCTGGGTGACGCCTGTTCACAAGGATGTGGCATTAGGAAATGCACATTGTCATTTATTTATCCCCATTTCCCTTGGTGCTCAGTTCCACAAGAGTCTGTTCACAAACCTGGGTCATGGCTTAGGGGAGAAAAGAGAGATGGCTGTGGAGGAGCTGTGCTGGGGGTCCTGGGGGGACTCTGACCCCAGAGTGGGGAGGACACTGCTGGGTGGAACCCCTGGGGAGCTGGGAGGGCAAACACTGAATCTCAGGGGCTGGCATAGGCCAAGGGGAAACTGGGTGGAGGTGAAGGAGGAAGATGCAGAGGCACCTGCAGGGTGTATGGCTCAGTGTGGCACCTGCAGGGTGAGTGGAACGTGTGGAACTCACAGAATGTGTGGGACAGCACGGACCCATGGGATGTGTGGCACCTGCAGCTGTGTGGCACAGTGTGGCACTCCCTGTTCTCCAGGAGCATGGAGGGCACTCCCCGGGCACAGTGACTGCCCTGGCACTGCCGCAGAGCCCTCGGGTGTCCTTGTCCTTCCCTCAGGATGGCTGAGCACATAACTCACCTCTGGGCTCCTCGGGCTCCTCGCAGCATCGTAACGCAGAAGATTGGAATGCTCATCTACTCTGTGCCGTTATATAAATTATTATCCAATATTATGCCAGACAGAAATACAGCACATATAAGGAAAAGTGGATGCTTTGTACAAGAGGGTCATGATAGATAAAAATGGTAATGGGCACTGTAGTGCCGTAATCAAAATCTAATTGTCTCATTAATTAAGAACAATATTCGGTTATGTATTGGGTCCTGAAGTGATTATGACTCAAATATCTACTAGAACTCATGGATTTATCCTCTGCCTTGCAGTTTGCAGCCAGGCAAAGCATTTGGTGGAGGTCAAACAGTTCAATTGCTGCTTTAAAATGCAGTTGAACTTTAGGCGTGAATAATCCTGGCTGTGCCTCTCACTCTCAGCCCTCAGAGCTCCTGCTGCGTTCAGCCTGGGCAGGGAAAGCTCTGCATTCCCACAGCTGCCAAAACCCTGCGCTGGGGATGAGCAAAGAGGCACCTCGGGGGTCCCAGACAGACCTCTCGATGTCCATTTATCCTCCATTCACAGGGCAAACACCCCAACAGCTCCTTCCCCTCCCATTTTTTACACCAATCTGATTTTCACAAGTTTCCTGCCAAACGGGAACTGCTGGTACCAGTGGCTGTTCTGGGGTAATTAGATCAAGATCCAAGCAATTTGCTGTAGGGCCTGATCTCAGACCATCCTTCACACATGCCTGTGCTAGATCTGTCCTTAAATTATATTATAATGGGCTTGGCAGCACTATTAATAATCCAGCAAATCATGGCAGAGTGTGGTTTGATTTCATTGCTGTAATGTGTGCAATCGAAGGCAAGTAGGTGATTGCCACAAGTTTCTGCCCTGTTTAATCATAAAGATCAAATAGGAGGATATATGAGCTTCTCAAATTGAAAATACTTGAGCTCCTTTACAGCAATAAAATGGATTTAACACAGCAAGTTTAATAATTTATTTGGAGGTGGCACAACTTTTAAAAATATCATTAAGGTCCTACCTCTGGAGGTTATTTCCTTTAAATGTTGACTACAACTTCTGGCTTTAATAAAGGAGCATTTGCCTCCCTTCAGGTAGGTGAGGTGGGCCTGGGAAAGGGTCTGGATTTGCATCCTCTGTCTTTTGATGAGGTGAAAAGGGGTTGGATATACATCCTCTGTGTTTTGGTGAGGTTTCCTCCACTGCAGGGTGACAGGAGACAGGAGGAGTGAAGAGAATAAAACCTCTGCTCCGTCATTTCGGGACTGGAGGAGGATGAGCTGCAGGAATGTTGTTTGCCTCATTTTTGATGATTGTCTTGATGGGTGGTTTTGATGCAGCACTGGTGATCCACGGCAGATCCCAAATAGATCCCAAACAGATCCCAAACAGATCCCAAACAGATCTGTGGCTCTTGGCTCACATACTGAATTCTATAGACAGAGACCAAACACAAATGATGTTGACTCTTCTTTTCTTACTCTACTTTCATTTAAAAATTAAAAAGATGCAAAGTTTCATTGAATTTCAACTTTCTGGAGCCACTGAGCAGACAGCACCATTTCACAATCTGTTTTTTCAGCCTGTATCCATACAGTTGGTGGAGACTGACTCCTGCTTCCCAGTCCTTTCAGAGCACGCCCATTTCGCATTGCTTTTCTTCTAATAAAAATGTCAAAAAGAGAAATAGAACACAAACAGAAATGTTCTTGGTTTTAGCCTCTGTGCAGAACAAATGTAAATTGAAAAATCAAGTGTTTGGATGCTGTGGAAGGCAGTGATCCCAGCTGATTCCCTGTTGGAGCTGGAGGTGCAGGCAGAGTGTGGATTTGGGCTGGGATGGGTGTCAGAACTGGGAATCCTGGCAGGAGGAGCCAGGTTTGGGTCAGTGAGGCTGCTCTGAACTTTGAACTGACGGTGATTGGGTAACCTTGTGCTTCCAGGGATGTCCAGTGAGGTCACAGCAAAGGTCGCATCAGCCCTCCCAGCCTGTCCCTCAATGTTCTGTGTTCTGCAACCCAAAACATCATCCTCAGCAGTCAGAGCGACACAAACACCACAAACACCAGCGTAAGAGATCTTGTTGTTTCCCTTTTCTCACATACAGCGATAAATATAGATTCAGTGAGGGTGAGAGACAGTAAATTAAAATTCTAAAGAAAATGTTTCTTTGCAAGTTCTGCTGCTCACTGCACTGAGAAAACAGTGAGAGCTTCCAGCAGCAGAGGGAGGATGGTGGTCCAGACAGGCACGGGAGCAGCTCAGAAAAGAAACAGAAAAGCTTCTCCCACCACAGCCAGCTGTGGGCAAAGGCAGTGACAGCCAGCAGTGACCTTGTCTCCGAGGGGTGAGGGGTTTGGGCAGCGCAGGGTCCAGCTGGCATTGTCCCCACATGGCACTGGGCAGGGATGGGGCAGAGCCTGGCACACACAGGGAGCTTTCAGCTCCAGCCCTGCTTTGCTTTTATCTCACCTTTCATCAGACTGCCAGTAAAGAGATAACTTGGTCTTTCACAGCTTGACCTGAATTGGCAAGACTGGCAGCAATAAACATCTTCTGCTTCCCCCTGAACAATTTGATATGCAGCTCTGAGAGAGGCTAAAAAAAGAACTCTTTCATCTTCGTTTCCTGAAGTCATTTTTTTATCATATTCTAAATTCATAAATAAAACCCCAGGCGATTTTATTGGATTAAGAATGACCATAAACATCACAGAGTGTCTCCCCATGACATTAATATGCTCATAATTGATATATTCGCTCCGTGTCTCTCTCCCGAGGCTGAGATCACTGTCCTTAGCCTGGCACAGTCTATCTGCTCAGATCTCCCTGCACATACATGGGCACAGGTATGTGTTTATTTGCAGTGCCAAAATCCAGCAGAACAGTCAATTATTCCGCTTGCTGGGGAACAAATCTGCCCGCAGTGGTGTATTCCCTGATTGCTTTCCTGCAAGAGCCAAACGAGGCCCCAGCTCAGGTCACCAGGAGGGTGTGAGACACACATTCCAGGAGGTGTTGGCTGAGCATCCCACCATCCCCTGTCTGGTTGTGGCTGCAGTGCTGGGATAGCTCAGGGTGCTCTCAGTGCTCATCCAAATATTCCCGACTCTTAACTCACCCAGCTGCCTGAGGTGTCTGACTGCTCTGCACTGAAAAATCAACTGCTGCACTTAATTAAATGAGGAACTAACCCAGAACACTCTGTGGAATCTTGACATGTTCTTGCTTTGACAAAGCCTGGTGCACTTTTCTGACAATACCAGACTCCTTGTCTACCCAAAATGGTTCCTAATGGTGAGTTATCCCCTGCCCAGCTGAAAGTGTCATGTCCAGTCCTCTCAGAACAAGTAAATTCCTTCTCTGGGGGAAAGTAAAACTCTGGATAAAAGGGAAAGTATGATAAAAAGGAGGAAAGTGCTAAAAAAAGCATGATAAAAAAAGTATAATAAAATCAGGATAAAAAGTTCTTAATTCAACTCTGCCAGGCAGGAGGTGGATCTAATTTTCACTTTAAATAGACTCTGGGTCTAGCTTTTATTCTACTATTTAGGAACAAGAACAATTACAAGAACCTGTAGTAACTAATACTACAATAGTATCAGTTACCTGTAATAACTAATTCCTAGTATCAGGGAATCATCCCTGCAGCTCTGGACAGACTGGATTTGTGGGCTGAGGGAATTTACTCCCTAAAAGACAGAATTTTAATCCACATCATAATTTAAAAATCCTGCAGCAATGCCAGGTGCCAGGTCCTGAATTTGTGTCACAACAGCTGTGGATGCTCCAGGTTTGGGGAAGAATGGCTTGAAAGGTGCCCTGCAGGAAAGGACCTAGGGCTGCTGGTGGACAGGAGCTGAACATGAGCCCAGGTGTGGCCAGGTGGGCAAGAAGGCCAGTGCGGCATCTGGGCTGTAGCAGCTACAGTGTTGGCACTGGAGCAGGGCAGCGTCTGTCCCCTGTGCTGGCCACTGCTCGGCCACATCCAGCCCTGGGCTCAGCTCAGAGCTCCACGGGGCGAGAGGGACACGGAGGGGCTGGAGAGTGTGTGGGGAAGAGAACGGAGCTGGGATGGGATGGAGCTGTCCAGGGAAGGGAACGGAGCAGGGAAGGGATGGAGCTGTCCAGGGAAGGGAGCTGGGATGGGATNGTGGGGAAGAGAACGGAGCTGGGATGGGATGGAGCTGTCCAGGGAAGGGAACGGAGCTGGGACAGGACTGAAGCCCATTCTGCATCCAGAGCCCCTCGGGTGGACAGGAACACCTTGGCTGCAGGAGATTTTGGGTCCTGGTTTCCTCTCGGTGAGGAGGGGAGGATTTGGGGATTAATCACAGGGCCTCCCCTCCCTGCCAGCTGAGGAAACAAGGCCTGGGAGGAGGGCAGGCAGAGCTCCCTCCTGACCTTTGCTGGTAATTGATCACCAAGAGTGAGAATTTGTTTGCTCGCAGCCTTGAGCAGGGATTGCAAATGATCACCCAGAGATAGGCTCAGGGCTTGGGGCGTTTTCTTCTTTTTTTGCTCAGTAACAATTTTCCTGCCCAGCTCTGGTAGCTGAAATTACATTTGACTTCAGCTTCTTGGATCTTCACAGCGCTGAAAACCAAAGAAAATTAAAGGACAGTGATTTTTGCATAATTTCACTCATACTAAGAATTTCCAATTAGGAAGGCATAAATTGATCCTCTTTGCTTTAATATCTTGGGCTTTTTTCCCCTGCACACAGATAACAGCTGAGTTTTAATTCATTTTAATTCTATTACCATCCATAACATCATGCACTGTGATAAGCATCTCTCCTGTACACAAATGCCTTCGAGAACTACCCATCAAGTACTTATTTAACCTCATTGTCAAGGGAATAATGGCATTTCCTGTATGTGTTTATTTTGCCTCATTTATAGAACAAATTAACTTTTTTACACAAACACACCGGTGTTTTTTCCCATTGACGTTCCCAGCGAGGCTCCACTTTCTGGCTTGCATTCCCTAAAGGTTTCCTACATGTCTGCTGGTGCTCCACTCAGGGTGTGTAACCAGACTTTTATTCTCGGCATTATTATTAAATATGATTACAATGTGACACAACTTTTACTGAGGTGGGTGGGATTGAATTCTTACAGGAAATGCAGCATATTTAAATTACAATGTGGATGAAAATTCGGTCTTTTAGGAAAGAAATGCCAAGTTGCTCCATAAAAACACATGTGCTGCATTATATATGCTGCATAATGCTGAAGAGAATAAAGGATCTTTTTATCATTGTTATCCAACTCCTCACGACAGCCTTTGCAGGGGAAATTATGTAAGTGAATCCAAAGCACTCTAAAAAACCCTCCAGTGTGATGGATATTTTTTACTATGGGAATAAAACTACTGCAGTCGATCATAATTACAGACTCTTGATGGAAAGAGAGAGAGTTTCTCGGGGAAGAGGATGTCGTGCCATGGCTTGGAACTCCCTGGGCTGAGGGAGTTGTACCCAAAGGGGACAACATTGGCACCCAAGTGCCACAAGGAGCCCCTCGGAGCTCAGGGCAGACACACCTGGAAATGGTTCACAAGGGTTTGCACCTCCTGGGAAAGGACGTTTTCCACACACAGTGGGAATTTGCAGTTTGGCTGCTGAGATGAAAAATTCATGTCTGGCATTTGGGCTGCAACAGGAAAAGTCTTCACAAATAACAGCAGATTCCAGTTGTACCCCAAATCACGCCTGTGAACACTCAAATTCGGGTGGAGAGAAGTAGCAATGCTGAGAGCAGGGATGGGATGGAGCTCAGCTGGAACCTTCTGCACCTGGAAATGGGAGAGAGAGATTGGGCAACCTGAGAAAGTTCATTTTTGGAGACCAAACCTGTGAACCTTTGTCTTGTCTTTGCCTCGGTTCTGTGCAGGTCCAGGAGTTGGACTCATGTCTTGTCTTTGCCTCGGTTCTGTGCAGCTCCAGGAGTTGGACTCGATGATCCCTGTGGGTTCCTTCCAGCTCAGATATTCCATGGTTCTATGCTGCTACAACTTTTTCTCAGCTTTTCTCTGTGTTGTCACCAAGGGAAGTGACGGGCAGGTAGGTAAGAATAAACCACACTGTTCTGCAATGTGTGTTCTCACCTCTTTTGTTTCCCTGCCCACTCTCCAGGGCTTCTCACACTGAGTGGTTTTTTTCCCTTTCCGTTTAAAATTTTAAAGTTTGAGAAGTTATTTTTCTGCAAATAATTAATCATGCTTATGCATTCCTGGGTCTTCACCTCTTGTCACAGAAAAAACAAAATTGAAAATATAACCATATGGAGGAGGCAGTAATAACAGGATAAAATACTGCTGACCTCTTCACGCCTTCACTTGAAATTAGCATTTAATTTTTTCCTTGTTTGATGCTCTGTCATTACAGGGTATGTGTGTGTTTTAGGTTTTTTATTAATAAACACGGTAATTTAACAAGCAGGTTAATGGCAGTTTTAATGAGAAAGAATATTAATTGGACAGGCTGGGGGGATCTTGGGGCTGCTGCATCTTCTTCCTTTGAATCTCACTCACCCCATCGTCGAAAATACCCAGCATATGTGCCAGGGGTTGGGGGGTTGTTTGCATGTTGACAGTTAATGCCCACAGCTTGTACTATTTTGTTTCATTTCACAGAGCCTTTTGCACAAATGTGGTTTTGGGCTGCCCCAGCCTGGGATTTGCACATTGCCAAATCTTCAAAGGTTTGCATAAACAGGCGCCTTGCTCTGGGTAAGGCAGACAATGTGACCATCTGCCTTTCTTCTGCAGCCAAATGAAAATCACAGGAAGTATGGGGCTTGTCATTTAAAACAGAGCCCTGGGTACCTCCTCTCCTCTCCTCTC
>VZRM01006685.1:98357-132893 GCA_013397955.1 Grantiella picta
GATGGATGGATGGAAGGAAGGAAGGAAGGAAGGAAGGAAGGAAGGAGAGAGACACTGGTGACACTCACACTGGCCCAGCCCCTCTGCTGGGGACATTTGTCCTCTCCCAGCAACATCTGCAATTCCAGCAGGTGCAATTGAAAATCCCACTGAGGCATTTGCTACCTTGACAATATAATTTCTCACTTTTTGGTCACAAACTCCATCTAATTCACTCAGGCTCAGGCTGGCAGGCACACACCGTGGCAGGGCTGTTTCCAGCTGTGCCCTTTATGCTTTTTTCCCATGCTCCACTGAAGGGCTCAGACAGTTTTTCCCTCTTGTGCTTTCTTGCCTAGTGGAACCATTAAAACAGGGAGATGTGCCCTGAGCCATTCCTGGTGCCAGCCCAGCCCAACCCTGCCCATCACACCTCTATCCCTGGGAGCATTCTATAGTCTATAAAGCGAGCAGAGCAAAGGAAACACAATTTAAAAAATGGTAAACACCAGAAAGGGAATACTTATTCAGAAAGAGAAAACAAGAGCTACCGAGTGAAGATGTTTAAGCTCAGGAGCACAGCTGTGAGCAGGAGCTGCTGCAGAAAACCAACACGGAGTGAAAATCTGGAAACTGCAGATTTGGGATAACAAATTTCAAGTTCAGTAGGAGATCTGGGTTTCCATAAAGCACTGTGATTCCTCCACTTAGGGATAATAATCGACATTGTTCTTAAAAAGCAGGATGTCAGCAGCACAAACCAAATAATAGACCCTTCTTGGGGAACAAGAGGATAATGGCTCCCAAGACAAAAGGAGTACTTTATTTATCATAAAATACTCTTGAGAATCAGGCAGTCACCTGGTGTTTAATGCAGACATTGCAGACCCAAAGGAATTTCGCTTAAGTGTGACAGGGAGTGGGAAAGGTTTCCGTCTCATGAAAATTCATTGAAAATTACATTAATGCTGCTGGGAAGGCAATAGCATCCAGCAGGAATGGGTGCATTGCCTCATCCATATGGATCCCATGAAGTCTCACTCTGTGCCCTGCTAATGGTCCCACGCAGAGAGGTCTGGAGGAGTTGGTGACCCAGGAGCAGCTCCTGTGGGCTGGAGCAGTGCTGAGCACCCCATGGCTGCAGGACAGCCTCATCCCCATGGAAGGAGCTCCCACTGCCACCAACACCCCCACAGAATCTGCTGGGAACATCCTGTCTGGCTGCAGGCAGGATGGACAGAGCTGTTTCCTCCCAGGACAGTCCCATCACAGCTCTGCAGGCTGAAATGCTGAGGTGCTTCTCCTCGGATGTGCCTGGTGGAACAGTTGGGGTTTTATTCTACTATTTAGGAGCAAGAACAATTACTGTAGGAACCTGTAGTAACTAATACTACTGTAGTACCAAGGAATGCTCCCTGCAGCTTTGGACAGATTGGATCCATGGGCTGAGGCCAATGGTGTGAGGACATTTATTTCCTAAAGCACTGAATTTTCATCCGCATCATAATTTAAATATGCTGCAGCAATGCCAGGTGCCAGGTCCTGAATTTGTGTCACAACAGCTGTGGATGCTCCAGGTTTGGGGAAGAATGGCTTGAAAGGTGCCCTGCAGGAAAGGACCTAGGGCTGCTGGGCCATCCCAGGGGCTTGCTAGTGTGGGGTGACAGGGGGAAGCCTCAAAGAGCACATAATCAATATCAATAAATCAGTATTGGAGAAATAGTGTGCACATGCTCGACTCATTTCATAGACCAATGGTTTTCATTTTGGAAATGCCCATAGTGTTTGATTTGCTGCATTTTCAGGAAAACGGACGGGAAGGTGGGAGCTTCCTCGGGAGCTGTGGAGCCTGGAGAACTCAGCCTTTCCCGTGCTCTGCCTGCCCCATTCTCTGTGACCCCCACCTCCCCCACCCTCCCTGGCCAGCGGCACTCCCGGCGCTCCGGCAGCCGAGCCTGTGGAGCGGAGCAGAGCAGAGCAGAGCTGCCATCCCTCATCCCGGGGCTGCATCCCCCGGCAGAGCTCGGCAAACCTTCCTGGGGGCAGCTCTGGGAAAGGATGGTTGGCTCAGCATCCCTCAGATCACTGCCAGCTCCTGCAAGCCCAGCCCTCCCCAGCCCTACTCACTCCAAGCTTCTCTCTCCGTGGGAAGGAGCTGCAGACACTTTGAGTTCCACTCACCCCACCGGGATGGAGGTCACTCTGTGCTCAGACAAGGCATTCAACAACACTCCTATTCTTCTCTTTGTTGGGCTCTTTTCCTGCATTTGTACACAGAAGACTCCTTTACACCTGACTTTTCTGATCAGATACAGGAAACAATAATCTGTTATTGACTAATCCATCTAAACCAGAATTTGCAGGTTTTGTCTAATTACTGCTTTTTCTCCTACCTTGAAAGAATTCCAAACACCATCTGTGTGCTTAAAGCACAAGCCAGGCAATATTGCTGCCACACACTGCCACTGCTGACTACTGCTGACCACTGCTGACCACTGGGCTCCTTTCCTGACCCCCTGGCTGGGAAGGCAGCAGGACTGGCCTGTGTGGCCTTTGTCCCAGGCTTAGTGTCACTGCTGTTGTCCCCCCTTCTTCCCACCCTGTGTCTCCAGCTTTGTGTCACCCAGAAAAGTGTCACTCGCCCTTTCTGATGTCCCCCCTGGGTCACAGTGCCAGTGAGCAACAGGAGGACAAAGCCAGCCTTTTGAATGGGAATTGTTGTTTCCTCTCAAGAGGATGAACATGTGGAGGAAGGAAGGACATTCATCAAAGCTGTGTGTGCATCTCCCCACCTCACACAGACCCCTAGGTAGATTTAATTTTTTCTCTCTTCCTAAATTAAAAGAAATGGCACATTCTACTACATGAAATCAGAACACATGTATTCTATCTAAAAGAAGACAAGAATGGAGGGGCTGCCCCGCAGATGTCAAGTAAAACCAATCACCAGGTTAAATGCCCCCCAAACATGCAGAGATTGATGGTGAGAAGCGCCAGCATTGTGATTTCCTGATAAATGAGGCCAATCCCAGGACTGGAGGTGCTCAAGCAGAGGGTTTGCCCAGCTGTGCAGCAGCTGGAAGCAGCCCCAGCTGGGCATCACCTAACTCAGAGCTGCCTGATGATCGATATGGATTGGCAAAGGCAGAGGGAGCTCTCTGCTGATGCCCAGGCATTATTCTGTTGATAAAATGATTCCTTATCCCCCAGGAGCTTCTGCCTGACATCTGCTGTGTCTACAAGGAGCTCCTGCCCTCAGTCCCACAGCAAGGAGCAGTGTTAGGATTGCCTTCAGCTCACCCTGCACCAGCACACACCAATAAAGGGTCGGAATAGGAGCAGTGACCTCCATCTGCTCTCCAAACCTTCACCAGCGCTCTCCAGTGCTCTCCAAAGTGCACCCTGAATTTAGAATTCATGCTGTGCGTAGAGGCAATGAACCCACCAACCCTCAACGGCACAAATCAACAAACACTGTGATGCGTTATCAAGTTAAAGATTAGAAATTGAAATGTTTCTTGTAAAGTATGATCCTCACCTTGATCCGTGCATTCGGAAAAATCAATAAAATAATGTGCAACAACCATGCAAGGCTTCTTTTAATGACTTGCGTCTTCATAAATACCATATTCATTACAGACCTCCATCAAAATATATTATCTGCACTTGCCCACGCTGCCGTTCCTTGATTGGAAAGCTTCTCCTTGCTAAGGCATGAAAAATGGATAAGAATGGAACGGAATACAAAAGGGCCACTTATTATTTGTCAGCTGGCAGGGTTTGCCCTTTAAAAGCAGATATCAAAATTTTAAGTGTGATCTCATAACAGCAGCAGATTTCAGCTGGAGCTGCCCGTGACAGATGTGGGAAGTGCGGAATGCTCGGACAGCACTGCAGCAATATCAGAAACGCTGCTATGGCTCCGGGCTGAGCAGTGGCTGTGCTGGTGCAAGGAACACATCGAGGAACATTTGCAGCAGCTAATGCCAGCAGGGGTGATTAATGCCTTCGTCAGACCTCCAAAGGTGCAACAAATCACTCAGAATGACAAACTCTGCGCATTTGCTTCTGCCTTGGGGAGAACACAGCGGATGTGATTTGAGAGTTTGGCTGGGAAGGACGAGGTTGTGGTCAGAGCTCCCCATCCTAATCAATCCTGACCAATCCTGACCAATCCTGATCAATTCTGATCAATCCTGATCAATCCTGATCAATCTCACCCTTGGGGATCCTGGGAACTTGAGGGAAAAGCTTGTAGGACTTGTAGCTGCCTTGTGGCCAAACCCTGAGTGCCTCCGCTGTGCCCAGACAGCTCTGCCACCCCACGGGGCACAGGGAGCACAGCTGGCACTGCTAGGGGCGGCGTGGGACTCTGTGACCCAGGGAGGAGGGGACAGCGCTGTCCCTGTTGTATCACAGTGAGGAGGGTGACAATGCTGTCCCCACTGAGGACTCCTTCCCTGCAGTGCTGTGGCTCTGCTCCACCGTCTTGCTCAGGGAGCTGATAAATCTCCAGGTCTGTCTCTTGCTGTGCATGAGGTGTTTGTGCCTGCAGCCCATCCTGCTGTGCCCCTGAGCCCTCTGTGTGTCCTGCTGTTCCCCTGAGCCCTCTGTGTGTCCTGCTGTGCCCCTGAGCCCTCTGTGTGTCCTGCTGTTCCCCTGAGCCCTCCGTGTCTCTGTGGCTCCTGCCGACGTTGGGTTATTTGTCTGTAGGCAGCACTCCATCCAGGACCTGAAATAACAAACTCTCCCTGTTTGCTTACCTGGAAACCATCTGACTTCTCTCCTTGATCCATGAGCACAAACACTAGGAGACCTAATTTCTTCAAGATATTTACCAAAAGATTTAATAATGATTGGATTGGATTTATTGTAGAGAGAGACAGCATTTTTTATCTCAAACAGCACCGAGACCCTTCTCCCCAGCTGCCGAAACCAATCGATCCAATATTAAATTCCACAAAATGAGCAAACTGCCAATATCACTATGAACAAAACCCCAACTGCCCTCCCGAAATATTAGCAGCTAATTAAAATTAAACATTATTGCTACCCACATGGCATTATTGCCTTTGTAAGGAAGGTCTTTTGGGCACATTCCTCTCCTCCCTGCTCAGGGGACAGCTGGTTTTCGGTGGAGGAGGAAAACACCCAATTTACTGTGTGATACGAAGTCACCGTGTGGCAGCTGAGCCCCAGCATGGCTCTGGCCGAGGCTGCTGTGACCTTGACCTTCACCTTGTCCCCCACAGGGTTGGGGACTTCAGCTCTCCTCATGGGACAGGCTCAGCTGGAATTCCCGGAGAAGCCACAAACTGCTGCTTCCTTCTATTCCTCATCCCAGGGAGAGGAATTTCAATGAACAAATGTAAAGTTGGGCATTTTACAAGGGATGATGTGCAAATTCAGCAGAAAATGTGGATTTTAAGCTTCAGCCTGGTTGTGTCTCTGGCTCATGACCTCTTCCATGGGCAGACACTGCTCCTGGAGCAAGATCAGCTGTGGGAGTGTGATGGGATGGGATGGGATGGGATGGGATGGGATGGGCAGCACCAGAGCCGGAGTATCTGTGCTGCAGATCTCCCTTAAATCTACCTTAAACCTTCTCTAAAGCAGTTTTTAAACATCTGAAGAAGGCTCCAAAAAGGAAAATGCAAATAAACAGAGCTTTTTTCCAAGGCAGTGAAGGGGATTAGTGAGAGTCCCACCCTCTCTGCTCCCATTTGCATTTGCTGTTCTGACGGCACTTGACTCTGAAATCATTCCAGTAAAGCGGAAAATTAATATTCTAATATGCCTGCTTCTCCAGCAGCTACAAATAAGTACAGTGGAAGTAGTAAAGCAAATGTTTTGGTATTAACTCTGGGCATGAATATTCCTTGTCCCTCGCCCTCAGACTCCTGCCCTGTCCTGCTCACCCGCAGGAGCCCCAGCAGCTATGCCATGGTGTTTGTCACAGAGAACGGGTCATTCCTCAGTCTAGAGGCTTTGGATTGGCTTTTAGCAGCAGGTTTGCTCAGCACCCCTGGGACAGGGGCAGGGTGGGGTCAGACCCTGGGCTGTGCCCCAGTGTGGGGCTGTGGGCAGAGGCGGGCAGGAGAGTGGCTGTGGGGATCCCAAACCTGCCCTGGACAGAGCAGGGGGTCACAGACAGAGAGGTGAGGGACAGACCCTGTACAGTGCTGGAATTAGGGATACATCCTGCACAGCGCTGGAATTAGGGATACATCCTGCACAGCGCTGGAATTAGGGATACATTCCCTGCTGTGCTGGAATTAGGGATACATTCCACTCTGTTCTGGAATTAGGGATAAATTCCACTCTGTTCTGGAATTAGGAATACATCCCTTGGGTGCTGAAATCATCCATGCAGCTCACTGGCCAAAGCTGACTCAGTGTAAATCCTCAGTGCAGCTCAGCCAGGTCCACATTTGGGGCTTTAGATAGAGAATGTTGTGAGCAGAGAACAGTGGGCTCAGGAAGGAGGTTTCCCCCTTTCCTGCACTCCCAAGGCATGGATGAATGGCAGTGAGGAGCTGCAGCCCCAGGCAGCCCAGCAGCCCCCGGAGCACACTGGGTGCTCCTGCTACTCCGTTATTCACAATATTAAAATCGCTGAGGTGGAACATTGCAGGTGCACTGTGCAGCACGAGGGACTTTCTGTGCTCAGAAAATCCTGAACCTGCTGGGCACACCGAGGGGCCCATGGGTTTGTCTAAGGAATGTTATATTTAAAATATAATCTGAAAAAATCCAACGTTGTGGCTCCAGTTAATAATTTTGTTTTATTCCCATTTTCCCCCATATTTTCATGTCTGCACTCTGTGATGACTGAATATACAGGAGGAGTGAATAATGCATTTCCAAGTATAAATGTTGCATACTGTAAGGCTGAATTATTCATATTATTCCTGGCCAGCCCTATCGCTATTTACATTCTTGATACTGGAAAATATTCTTCAAAGAGGAATTTTAGCAATTAAAATTTAAAGGTGGCGTTTGACAACGTTTGTGATGAAATCATCACAGACAGGACAGCAAAAGTTCAGAGTGCCTGATGTCAGCTGCTGGTGAGGCTGGGAGTGCTCCCAAGTGGGCCACAGTTTTCTGGAGTAAATTTAACACAAAGTTTAATGCCCTTTTGACCTTTTCGTTATTTTTTTTCTCCTTTTCCCCTGTATATTCCTGAGCTGGAGACCAAGCATTGTCTGCTGCTGGTGTGCAGCACCTCCTGCCCCCTGGTCTGCCTGCCCCTTCACCCTGCAGGCACATCCCAGAGCTGCTGCTGGAGTTAATTACAGTTCTCTAAAAAAAACTGCTCACCACCATGATTAACTGCTTTAACCTTCCAGTTCCTGTGAGGTCCAGGGATTCCCACAAGGACAGCTTCAGAGCAGGAGGGCAGATGGGATTTTGGCAGCTGGCAGCAGCCCTGGCTGGCAGAGCCCACAGCCCTGGGCTTTCCTCCTCTCCTTTCCTCACCCAAACTAACTCCTCTATCTGCTCCACCTGCTTATTAGCAGCAGGTATTTCCTGCTAATGCTTTTCCACATCTCCATCACAATGTTAAGAAATACTGAAATCTCTCCAAATTGCCCTGGTGAAGTACAATACATTAATCATAAATAATTTATATGAATCTGTCCTTCTTTTGGGCACATCTCAGCAGCGTCTTAGGAACATTCCTTCCATAGAACATTAATCTGTGTTCTCTTAGAAAAGCAAAAAGAGCGGGCGGAAAAAAAGAGAAATTGGGTGAGTGTTTCTTCCCTCTCTCGCACTCGATGGGAACAATCCCCGGGAGATTTACCAAGCCAGGCTGTCAATTTTATGTAACACCGCAGGTGAAGTGGGGAGAGCTGCTGCGAGGCTCTCGGCAGTGTCACCATCGCTGCCTTCGGGAGATTTGGGCTCTGCTGCTCAGCTGAAGCAATAATGACAGCAAACGCTCTCCCGCTCCCCAGCGCATCCCACCGAGCATTCCACTCCATTTCACGGAAACAGCCAGGTGTAATTTTAATTCATTTTCTGCCATTTTATCCTTTCCGCTGGGTTGTTTACAATCCGCCGCTTCCCTCCCCTGCTCAGCCTGCCTGCCGCTGCAGCCCTCGGGATCGCTCAGCCAGCCCATGGAAGAGCACTAAAAACTTTAACACCGATTTTCCTGCGTTGCAAACACCCGTTGTCTTGGTGTGACTCGTTGAACCTCTCAGAGGCACAGACTGCCTTTTATCTCCCATTGTGGCACAGCACAGGCATCCATCGGCATCCATCCTCGGGATCAGCATCCCTGCATCCCTGAGATCAGCATCCCTCCATCCATCCCCAGGATCAGCATCCCTCCATCCATCCCCAGGATCAGCATCCCTCCATCCATCCCTGGGATCAGCATCCATCCTCGGGATCAGCATCCCTGCATCCCTGGGATCAGCATCCCTGCATCCCTGAGATCAGCATCCCTCCATCCATCCCCAGGATCAGCATCCCTCCATCCATCCCTGGGATCAGCATCCATCCATCCATCCCCAGGATCAGCATCCCTGCATCCAGCCCTGGGATCAGCAAGGCTCCATCTGCCAGGGCAGAGCTCTCCCAGCACCCAGAGACAGGGACTCTCCAGCCTGTGAAAAAGTCACTTACAAACCCCACACTCCCCCAAAAACTCTCACCAGATATTCCCTTTCCTTCAAGTGCCATCAAGGGTTTTATTTCGGTGTGGGACATCTCCACAGAGTGAGGACATTGTTGAAAGGCAGCCCTTCCTTCCCAGAAAATAATCCAGGCTCTGGCGAGCTGCAGTTGCAGAGCATCCATGGCCTTTATCCACAAAGCCTTGGGGATGACAAGTCCCCGTGGAGAAATCAGGGATGGAAATTTCCAGCAGAGCTGTGGGAAGAGATGGGTTTTTGTGCTTGTGAGATTCAGAGGCACTTTGACAGACCCCAAGTTGGAGAGCTGAACTTTGTTTCCTTTTTATACTACCCACAGTAAAAGAACAAAAAAGTAAAACAAAAAAATCCAGTCTTTGAGTCTTCAGAACTATTTTTTTACCAGCAGCAGTGGGAGTTGTGTACTGAGGTGAAGAATAAGGGATGATCTTACAGTACATTTTAAATAGCTTCTGAAACATAGGCAACCCTAATTAACATTTTATGGTACTGGAATTATAACAAGAAAAGCAATTTAATCTGTAAAACTCTATTTGTCACAATGCAAATGATAAACAGAGGGAGACAGTGTTCAGGGGAAAATAGAAGAAAGAATGGGGAAGAGGTAAGGGTGGAGGAGATGCAGCTCCAACAGTTACCAAGTGACTAAAAAAAAAAATTTTTGGAGAATGATGAAGACAAAGTACAACCAATGAAGGAAGCCAGGCAATGGGGATTCCTCTCTGTCCAAATTCTTTCTCCTGTGCAATGCTTTAATTCAAGTGTGCTCTCCGCTAATCCTCACAAACTGAAACAGCTCCAGAACAATAACGTGGTGATGCAAGGAAACCAAACCAACTCTAATCTTCTGCTTGCCTCAGTTAATGAACAGCTCTGTGCATCACTCTGTGGAGCTGCAGAGTTCACTGCAAAGATTTCCTTTATTGGTTTTGCGCAGCTTCAAGGACAGCAGTGGCACTCAAACCCAGGGAATCGTATCTCAATAATGATCGTTTCCTCCAGCCAAGAGCCCCGAGCTGGGGGATGCTGGGCTGGGGCCTGCAGTGATCAAAACAGCAATCAGAGGGAGGCACGGCCAATTGGAGATCAATTTTTCAGCCCCAAGACGCAGGAATTATGCTACTTAAACACATTTTCTTCTTTTTCATTTTTTTCCCCCGAGCATGACTTCAATTCCTTTTGCTATCAGGCTTCTCTGTCCTGAATTTTTTGTCACCCGACAGCAAGACTGCAAAAGGAAAAGTACGGATTCTTACACAGATTTTGGGACATTTCTCCAGTTCAGTTGTAAAAATATGCTGAAATAAGCTACTGCCTTGGCAGCTGTGCAACAGCAGACACAGAGAGGCAAGGAGTTATTGCAGGGCTTTACTTCAGGGGTGGTCAAAATGCATTTAATGGGGAGCAGAGGGAACAGGGCACCTGACATGGGAGGGCTTGTCCCACAGCCTGCTGGTTTTCTGGGAATATTCTGTGAGAACGAGATGAGCTCAAAGCTCTGTCCCAACCCCAACCATCCTGGGGTTCCGTGGTTCCCTCTGATGGAAACACAGAGATGGAAAACCCCACTATCCATTTCTGAAGTCAGAGCTCTGGGGAAGGGTTTGTGAAGAGTGGAGCACCAGGCCAGAGGAATTGCTCACTCCCCATGCTGATGGTGCTGATGGTGCATTTATTTTTATTTTTAATTAATTTATTCTAGTGATGTCTCCCTGCCCCATGCATCATCTCCAGCTACACAACTATAGGACTCTTTAATAAATATTTTGCGCCTAATGTCTTGGTGTGAGGAGATTTATGCACCGATTAGTTCTTTCATCTTGTTTGTTCAAGGAGCTGCTGTTTACAGAGCCCCTGACGGAGCTACAGGGATGGCAAACTGTGCCAGGAGCTCCAGGGCTTTGGGCTCCAGCAGGCACCACCTGCTTGTCCCCACAGTGTCCCACAGTGTCCCACAGTGCCACACGGCCTGGGACACCTCGGGATGAGGGCGTGGAGAGAGGAATCTTCCCTGTAATCATCACAGGAATTTTTTTCAAAATGCTACTCCTTGTTCTGGTTTTGTCAGTCATGGAGCAGATACTGGATTTGCGATCTTAGATAAAACTAAATAGCAAATGCTACACCTTGTTAGAGAATGTGAAGCAGAGGCCTTGCTGATGACACAGTACGAAAGAGGAAAGAATTTATTACCAACGTTTTTAAATGCACTGTCACCTTTTGACAATTTTTAAAAAATCCTAAATAATGAAAATAGTTTCAAGTTCCAGCAAAGAGACAATGGGGTACTCAAACTGTAGGGACACCAGTGAATTAAATTCAGTTTGTTTTCCCTCTTTTCTCCTCTGCACATTCTGTGGTGGCTGAGAGCTCCCTGCCTGCTGGGCACTCAGTGCTCACCTCAGCTCCATTCTCCACCCACACTACTTCTCCCAAAGTGACTTTTGCTCCTGGGAGCTATTTCAGGGTGGGGACAGGGGGCCGTGGTGCCTTTTTCTGTGGGAGCAGAGGGTTGTGGCATCCCTTCTTTCTGGGATAAAGCTGGCAGGGTAAATCCTGTGCCTTTTCACCTGAGCAGCAGCTCAGCCCCAGCGAGATTCCCTCTGAAGTGCAGGGACTGAGCAGCTTTGCGATAAGGAAATGACCTCTCCTGCTGCGCCTGATCAGGAGGGAATTGCAGCCTCAGATCCTCCAGCAAAGCTGCCTCTGATTCTCCCTCCTCGCAGCAGAACTCGAGCTCTGGGAAACACCACCAAATGTCAGTGTCCGTCGGTCAAAGGAGAACATCTGTCTCAAAAAGCACCTCGTTAGTTTGATGTGACATCAGGGGAGATGGTTTGGTGCTCTGTGGGCCAATTACTGAGAAACTCAGCTTTCCTTCAGTGACCGCTGATTTTTCTTTGTAATTTACATCCATAGAATAATGTTTGTCGGCGTAAAGGTAAAGGAAAAATGAGAAATTGGGGTATTTTTAGTTTGCCTAACGAGGCACCACAGGCATGATGAGGTTCTGAACACGAGAGTAATCACAGGTTAATGATCTCATCCTCACTGTTGGGTTAATCATGCAGACAAATAGCAAGGCAAATCCTGGAATATTTATTCACTGCTGGAACAGTGGAAAAACGACAGAGTTGCCTTCCCAGAATACTGCGTTCAAAACAAAAACTACCATCAAGGTGCCTTTTGGATGGGTTTTCATGATTCATATTTTACTGTAGAATTGGTATCTTTAAAGATTCTTATTTATTGTTTTGTAGGTTGGAAATTAATTTACATCTATTACTGCGAAGAAGTCCCCATTGGTGAGGCACTTGCTAGGAAAAGGTTATTTGTAATGACCAAATTTGTCACTGTTTGGGATCTCATAAAGGTCACCGTGGAAGGTTTTCTCTTGCTTTAAATAAAAATCTGTATTTTAAAAAGAAATGTGCTTAACTTTCATTTCATAGAAATATCAAACCTGTTTGCACTATAATTTACTTTTGGAGCTCTTGACATTTGCGCAGCTGCCTGTCTTCGGAGAGCAATCTCTTGATTTGGCTGGGAAGCTCTCGCCAGGAAACAGTGAATGAAGGATGGGAAAGATGCCATGAGAGCCCCCAGATCCCCTGGGCACCCAGTGATCCTGTCCTGGGGCTGCTCTCTGCCCTGGGGACACAGCTGGGCACACAGCTGGGCACAGCTGCTGCTTGTCCTGCTGTGAGCTGAGTGGGACAAGAGCTCATTGCCACTGCTGTCCCACTGAGCAGATGGCAAAAGTGTGGAAATGGGTGACAAGCCTGGAAATTCTGCACATTTCACTCAGGGAACAGCAGCTTCTGTTCCTCTACTTCTCTAGAGCATCATCTACTCCTTCCACATCCACATCCCCCTTGTGCCTGAGGGACAATGACATCCCTGGGAGAGACAAGAGCCACTGTCACCTCCTGCAGCCTGCCAAGTCACTGGGCCACGGGAGGCTTTGAAATTCCTAATTTCTTTTCCTGGCAGACACACAACACAATCGGTTGTACCAGAGGGAGCTCAATCCTCTAAAAGTTACCAGCTTTCGAGACTGTTTGCTCCTTTCATTATCCAGCTGCTAGGGTCCAGTTTAAATTACAGCTTTTGGGGATAACCAAGGGATTTAGAGCAGATTAAGCATTTTTATTTACATGACATTTTTATTTCAGTGGGACACTCACACCATTTGAGAGGCCTTGCAACTCGAATTTTTGGTGACAGAGCTCGGTGCCTCTGAGGGGGAACAGCAGCATCATCCCACAGAGGGGACAGGAGCAGCCCCTCTGCAGGGGACCCGAGCTGATTCCTCTGCCACTGCTGATGGAATTATTTTTGAAGACACCTGAGCCTTTCAAGTTGCTGTCGGGGTACAGGAGGTGGATGTGCCAGGGTTTAAATCACATTATCCATGTGGTGACCTGCTGGGGAGCCTCACCCTGCAGTCCGTGCTGTGTGAGGAGGAGCAGGACTTACAACTCCAGGGCCAGGCCAAGGAGCCAGCCGAGCTAATGGGAGACTTATTGAAATGGCAAAAGCATCTGAAAGAATGGGATCAGTCCAATTAATTCCAGTTACACCTGTGTAACGTTTCCATCAGCTAACGAGGGAGAAGACACAAGTGTTCTGTCACCACCCTGCACCTTCAGAGCCAAAAGAACTGTAATTCTGCCAGAGTACATATGGGAAGGTAAGTACAGCCAGCTGCTCGTTAACCCTTCCAGGGCTGCTCCTGGCCAGCTCTGCTCCTGTTCCTACCCTGCTCTCCAAAGATGTGCTGTGCTGCTGCTGCTGCTGCCTGAACCAGCCCTTCCTCCTCCTCCTCCTCCTCCCCACAGCAATGCTGCTCCAGGGCAAGGCGTTGGCATCACCTCACCGTCACTCCCGGAACTGCCCCAGAAACTGCTGGAAAGGGCAGCAAAATGCAGATGTGGGCCATAGCCTGTCCCTGCCATGGCAGCAGCTTTAGCCCCAGCTCACTGGGAAGGTGGTGACTGCCCCAGGGCCAGCAGCAAACCCAAGGGCAAACCTTCATGCCAGCCCCAGGTGAAAACCATCAGCCCCAGGTGTTCGGCATTAGCAAAAATAGGTGAAAACACCAGCCCCAGGTGAAAACCATCAGCCCCAGGTGTTCTGCATTAGCAGAAATAGGAACACCCCCTGCCCACAGCTTTGTTCATTGGTTCAGCTCTTTGCCCCCAAATGGGAATCAGCTGTGGGTGATTAATGCTGATTAAAAGTGCAATAAATTGTGCTGTAGAAGGTAGGACCCCTAGTTCTCCCTGACTGGGGAGGTGAAGGGTGGGAGGTGCTGAAATGTGTTCCAGGCTTCTAGAGGGTGAGTGCTGTATATTCTTATTTATTAATTTGTGGTTTGCCAGACTAGTCTGGGGGCTCAGAAGGATTCTGAATAATGTTTAAATTGCTTTTTCCTTGCTTGAAAGAAACCTTTGCCTCTGTGTGTGAGCGTGAAAGATGTCAGTAAAATGAAAACTATTATTTGGGCTTGAGGTTTTGTTTTCGAATATAATTGTGTTATCTAAACACGTGGGGCCTGTGTGTGCTGCCTGCAACGCTGTTCTCTTTGCTGGGAAGTTTATAAGACACAGGTGTGCTCTTCTCCCGGTTTAACCCGGGGAGAGATGGATTGCTTTGAGTTTAGGTGATGCAGCGCCTGGGAATCCATATGCGGTGCTGTAATCTCAATTTAGTCATTCCTGGTGTCTCAGAGGATAAATAATGATTGTTGAGCACACGTCCTGGGCACTGAGGGATCTTCAGCCTTTTATTATCAGCTGCTGGTAGAGTGTGGGGAAAACAGAGCAGGACCTGGATGTGGGGATTAAACCAGAGACCACGGACTGATTCTGTACTTGTACCGCTATTGTCTCAAGCGATGGTGGATTCCTTTGCGTTCTTTAATAAAATGGTTTTGTTGGTAGGATTTACATTTGTTGAGGCGAGTAAAATTCACTTAGCTCTCCTGAAGGATTTCCACGTGAGAGCGAGATGAGCCGGGCTGGGATGCTGGGATGCTCTCACCCCAAAGCTGCGCCCCGTGAGCAGGGAGGATCGCAGTGCCCCAGGGAGGATGTCCGGGTGTGAAGGAGCTCCCGGTGCCCGAGGAGCTCTCCCGGCTGGGAGCTGCAGCCTCTGCTCGCCATCCCTTGTCCTTCCCGCAGGGAGCGAAGGGAGCTCAGCTCCGGCTCTGTGCTCCTCTTTCCACCCAACCCGGCCTTTGCCATCCCCGCTGAAAACCCTCAAACCCTCCCCGCCGGACTCCTGAAGGGCGTGCGAGCTCAGGAAGAGCTCCCGGGGCAGGGCAGCGTTCCGGTCCTGCTCGGCTGTGCGGAGGGATGAAGCAACGCCCAGCCAAAGAAAATAAAATAAATCCCACACCGATGGAGAACCAAAAGCCCCAAGTCGGGACTT
Source organism: Grantiella picta (assembly GCA_013397955.1). Classification (NCBI taxonomy): domain Eukaryota; kingdom Metazoa; phylum Chordata; class Aves; order Passeriformes; family Meliphagidae; genus Grantiella; species Grantiella picta. Next base: position 113,441 of record VZRM01006685.1, read on the forward strand.
CGCTCCTCAGCAAGTGGCTCGCAAATGAGCGATGTGATTCCAGCCGGGAGGATAGGATCCTCATCCCGGGAGGCTCCCGATGCCCTTTTGGGGCTCCGGTTAGCTCAGTGCTCTCCCCAAAGCGCTCTGCTTGGGGCTGGGAGCGCTGCGCTGCCCGTGGGGCGGCTGGGGGTGATCCCAGCGTGATCCCTGCCTGCTCGGGGCAGAGCTCCCTTGCCGTGGGGTCTCTGCTGTGGGTGATCCCTGCCTGCTCGGGGCAGAGCTCCCTTGCCGTGGGGTCTCTGCTGTGGGTGATCCCTGCCTGCTCCGGGCAGTGCNGAGCTCCCTTGCCGTGGGGTCTCTGCTGTGGGTGATCCCTGCCTGCTCGGGGCAGAGCTCCCTTGCCGTGGGGTCTCTGCTGTGGGTGATCCCTGCCTGCTCCGGGCAGTGCTGACCTCCAGCAGGAGCCGCGGGATCCTGGTTTTCTTCTCCTTGCTGGCAGAAACCTGACCCGCTGTGTGTCCTGATGTGCGGGAGAGGCTGGAGAGCTGAGAGGGTGCTTGGAGAGGAGGGAGGGAGCTTTCCTGGCCCCTGGGTTCAGTGTGTGTTTGTGTTCCCGGCTGGCTGGGATGCATTCCTGGGGCTCCTGCCGTGCCTGGAGAGCACCTGAGGGTTGGGGTCTAAAAAGGCACCTAAAGACTTCTCTTATAAATGTAACTCTGCAGCAAATGAGCCAATGTGGGCTTTAAACAGTCTACAAGTGTGTATAGATAAAGAACATCTCGTGTGTTTGTGTGCATTAAAATCGTGGCCCCTGAAGCTTTTCAGGCACTTGGGAATTTCAATATAAATATTTAGCAAGAATTTCTCCACTTAGAGATAAAACATGAGACAGTTCCTACTGCATCCTGCCTTACATGTGCTGTTATTTTATTTTATATGAGATGCTGAGAAGAACTTTGCATATATAGCTGTGGAATATTGTTTGGAAAGATGGAGAGAGACTACTGACAAGAAGGAATGGCTTCGCAGTGCCAGAGGGCAGGGATGGATGGGATATTGGAAAGGAATTGTTCCCTGTGAGGGTGGAGAGGGGCTGGGATGGAATTCCCAGAGAAGCTGTGGCTGCCCCTGGATCCCTGGCAGTGTCCAAGGCCAGGCTGGACATTGGGGCTTGGAGCAGCCTGGGACAGTGGGAGGTGTCCCTGCCATGGCAGGGGTGAGATGGATGGGCTTTAAGGTCTCTTCCCACTCAAATAATCCCGAGATCCTATGATCAGAACAGTTTTGGAGAAGGTGGGTTTGCTTTTTGGTGGTAAATGGGTTCAGTGCTCAGCAGGAGCAAAGCCAAGCTGGCAGTGAGCAGAAGAGGCAGCAGGATTTGATGTTGTACACCCTGTGCTGGGGAGGCAGAGCACAGCCCAAAGCCCTGTGTGTCACCAGGCTCTTCCCCTGAGCCTCCTCCACCCAGATACAGCAGCAACTTTAATAAGATGCAATGGGTTGGTACAGAGCCATCAAATGCTGAGTGGATTTTTCCTCCCTCTCTAAATTGATGTGAAAATCTGGTCGGTTTATAACTATTAAACTACAGCTGCAAAAAAAGTCCTGACAAGTTTGTAACGACATCCTTAATCTAATAATTGCAGGAACAAAGCCAATAAAAAAGAACTTGTCATTGTTTTGAACAACACAAGTTTAATATATTGGGAATTAAAGTTTGAGCTTAATGAGGAAAAGTAATTTAGATGTAAACAAGTGGTCTGAGTCAAAAGCCTGGGGATTTCAGGAGGCCATTACCCAGCGCAGAGAGTGCTTTCAAACCCGGCTGAGCTGTCAGAAGGCTTTACTGCAGCTCCCAAACCGATGTGCTTTAGGCTGTGTGTGCACAGGGGGAGCACAGCCTCTGCTCTGGGCTGCTCCTGATTGACTTCAGGGCCACTGCAATGAGCATAACTCACATGTAACGTGGAGGGGAACCCAAACTCCTGACAAGCCCAACACGAGGTGCTGCTGTATTATGGATCCTTTTGTCATTAGGGGATTGTACTGGGTGGCAATGCCTGAGCAGCTCCACTGTGATCTCTGCTCCCTGCCCAGCCCGGCTGGCTGCACAGGGGCATGGAGAGAAGCCTGGGTTTTGGCAGAAAAGGTGAGAAGGTCAATGCTCTGTGTTGAATTCCTCGGGACAACCAGCAGGTTTGTGCAGAGCTCTCTGCTGTCACACCCTGCAGGTGCCAGGGGAGCAGCAGTGCTGATACTCTGCTCTGTGCTGCCCCGAGCTGCTGTCCTGGGAGCAAGAGGGGTTTGAACCGAGCCATCCCAAATCCTTGAGGAGGAAACCCCTGCTGAAGCCTCCTGGTTCACCCCGACTGCCCCAATTCCTGCTCCCCAAATGCTGCAGGAGATCTGCTCCGTGGCCAGCAGCCTCACCCGTGTCATTCAGCAGCTTTTTGCTATCCTTTCTCTCAGTCCAGCACTTTTTTCCTCTCTGTATCTCATTATTTTAGAACAGGAAGTTTAGAGCAAATTATGTGCTAATTATAGCTCTGCTTCACATCTACGTCTTCAGACTGTTACACTCAGGAATAAGAGTGTCAAATTATGTTGAGAAATGAGAATGTGTCACAGGAAAAGAGCTCTTTCTTCCTTGTACACATTTTATATAAAATATGTATTTTCTAAGTCATCACTTTGGCTAAGAAAATGATTCCTCAAAGCTTTGCTTTAAGGAAAAATAGGTGAGGTTTGTGGTTGAAGCCAATAACAAAAACCTGGATGCCAGGGTGGGATGAGTGTTTCATTAAGTGTAGGAACGGCCATCAAAAAGGGCCTTGAAAGAATGGCTGAAGGAAGGTACAAAACTATTGTGTTAGGAGTTAAGTGGCACAAGCTGAGCTTACAGTCAGCTGTGGATTCCTCTCCTGGTTCTATACGGTCACAATTACTGAGGTCAAGAGAGTCTGGTTCCTGGATGGTGAGATTCTTATTGCTTTGAATGGCGATCATTTTCCTCTCATCTATTCAATTGGCTTATAAACTAGAGTGGAATCTAGAGAAGAGTTTCTGAAAATTACAGGAGATTTTATCTTCAGAGCAAGTTAACCTTTTATTATATTTTTAAATGGACACTGCTGTGAAGCACAGAGACTCTGGTGGGAGGTGTTCTATCCAACCTGGCCTCGAAAACTTCCAGGGGTGTGAGTTTGCCAATTGCCCGAACTTGTAATGGAATTTGGTTTGTTCTCTTTATAAAGAGTGTGTGTTTATAATTCTTTCTTTTGCAAACTGAGCACTAGACCAAGAGTGGGGCAGATCCTCCAAATCTCTGCTCATGTTAATGAGAGAATACCATTGGATTGTATATACTCTGCATAACAAACACTGAAAATGAGCCTGAAGTCATCTAGTCTTGCCCTAAGGCACAATCAAATATAATGAAGCTGTTGTGAAGTGGTATCTCTTTAAAAATCTCCAGACATCCTAGAAAACCCTTCAGTCCTGGTCCTCGCGGTTTGTGCTTTTTAAGGGGGCTTTGCACAGGCAGGTGTGTGATTAGACACTTTTATGAACTCTCAGGGCTGTTTTTGTAAATACTTCTTTGGTATAAAACACTTATAATTTGCACCTATTTTCAGTGCTCTCTGTAAATCCATCTCTGCTGGGGTAATTCCCACCACCACTCCAGGAAGCTAAGAGCTTCAATTCCCATTTTTATGTTTATGGTTTGCTATATGGCTTTCCAGCCATATGTTTTTATGGAAGAAGAATAAATATGTACAGATGAGAGCTCTAAATACTTGAAAGGTTGGAGTATCTGACTTTTGCTCTTGGAAGAGTAGTTTCTCCCTCTGTAAATGCATTTTGAGGCTGTTGTCCTTCTGGCTGGGTCTTGCTGTGACAGAGGAAGAGAAGGGTTAACACCCTGAAATGCCAATGTATAATGCATTGGGGAGCTCACCGAGGACAGGTTTGGGGTTTTATCCACGGTAAAGTGCTGTAAAAGGCTTTTATGGCTCAATCTCTGGCTCAGCAACCTCGTGGTGCTCTTTATAGGAGTTTACAGGCTGCAGGTAGTGAGTGCTGGAGGCAAAATGAACGGGAGCTGCATTAGGGCAGGTGGGAGGGAGCAGAGCCCAAACCACCCTGGGGATGCTGTAAGAGGTGCCCCGGGATGGGCTGGGATGGGCACAGCCCCACAGCCCAGGAGGAGACGATGGCATTGCTGAACGAAGTGGGAACTGCTCTTCCCTGGGGGAATTTAAACCTGACGGGGTCTGCAGGGGAAACTGCTCAGGGAGTTGTTCAGCTTGTTCCTCTGCTGCAGGAAAGGAGGCTGAGGGGAGACCTCAGGGTGCTGCAGCTTCAGCCCGAGGGGCAGCTCTGGTTTCTGTCTGTGACAGGGACAGGAGCCAGGGAAAGGCTGGAGCTGGGCCAGGAGAGGGTTAGGTTGGATTTTAGGGAAAGGTTCTTCCCCAGAGGGTTCTGGGCAGTGCCCAGGCTCCCCAGGGAATGGGCACAGCCTGAGGCTGCCAGGGATGCCCAGGGTGGGATTGTTGGGGTGTCTGTGCAGGACAGGGTTTGGATCAATGATCCTGTGGGTCTCTTCCAACTCAGGGTGTTTTCTATTGTGTTTTGCATCTGGTGATAACAGAAACTTATTCAAATCAATTACAGGGAATGATTGCAGCAATCATCATTACTTAAGGTGCAAGCTGGGACTTTGGCACACTCAGATCTTTAGGTTCAGCCCTCTTGGCCTTCAGGCAGTCAGAAAAAGTTCTTGCACAAATCTCTTGCATCCACAGCTCCAAAGGATGTTGAATAAACAACCCCCACCCCTCCAAAGCTGGTTATCTGGGGCTGCATGGCCTCATCCTCCTCCTGCAGTGCCATGCAGGGAGTGCCAGCGGGATGAGGATCCACCAAACCCAAACACCCTTTGTCTGCCCCAAAACCAAGAGCAAGAGGTGGCTGGCAGGTTCCCCTTGGCTGGAGAGATCTCCATCTGCATCACGAAGTGCTGATGCTGCAGGAAAGTTAAAAACACAGCCAAACACCCTGGAAACAGCTAAAGGTACAGACAGAAAACCTTGGGCAAACCGATGCACTCAGAGCTGTTTGCTGAGTTGCTGCGGCTTTGTTCACAGATGGTTTTGTTTAGCTCCTTGTGTGAGTAGTGTAAAGTGGTAAGAGAGAAACATGTGGTGGATAAATCCTAGCACCAGAGCTGGGACTGTGTGAACTCTCCAATTAAACTTGACAACTCCTTAAAAAATTTAATCCCGCAGATGCAACGTGACAATTCCCCAAGTGCAGCAGGAACAGGGAGTGTGGCATTGGGCTGTTCTGCTATAGGATCAGCGTTGTGCTCACACGGGAGAAGGTGGAGGGACTCAGGGAGCACCTTGACAGCGAGTGTGGCAGCCTAGGTGTCACTGGGGTGTTTGCCCCAGTCATTTGGGGGCTGAATGTTTGCCAGGCGTTTTAGTCTCCTTCCATTTTCCGACTCAAAGCCCTGCAGGAGCTGACAGATTTCTCTTCCCAGAAAAATTAACTGAAGGTAGAAGCAGGAGATGAGCTCTTACCTGTCACTGGACAGCTGCCACTGGTTTTTCAAGGACTCCTTAATTCAGCTCAAGGGTTTAAATGAAATGTTCCTGCAGTGTGGGTTTGCCTCTCCCCAGCTCCTGGGGATACTCAACACTGTGATTAATTGGACAGGTGCTTGTGTTTGGAGCCCACTTGGGAGTGGGAAATGGATTGTGCCAGAAGGGCTGGGTCTGTTTTTACTGATGGATCATGAAAACAATCTCCTGGTTTGCAGGACTCACTCCCTTCTGCTGCTCAGCACAAGTTGTGCCTGATGAACTTGGTGCCCTGAAGCTCTGAGCCCAAGGGCTGCTCCTGGCACTGATCAGGGTGTGTGTCATGCTAATCTCAGTTCACTTCTCCTCAGACAGGAAAAGAAATGGGAAGAGGAACAAAACACCTCTGTGATTACAACATTTATGTGATAAAAGCACTCCTGTGCCTGTCAGTGTTTTAGTACAATTTCTAGGGGAAGGCTTTTCATTCTACATAATACTTGAATATAAGTAAAAGGAATCAGCAATCTCACTTCTCCTGCACGCTGTGGCTGAGGGGTTTGAGAGGAAACAACGGGGTTTGAAAAAGTGATTGGGGAGAGTGGAACAGTTTCCTGATATCCAAACATTATTGATCAGGAGGTGTTTGCCTCCTTCATTGGAGCTGTGTGAGGGACTCAATGCACTTCTGGACCAGAGATTGGTGCCAAAGGTGGGGAAAAGAACCATCGTTTGGGCTTTAAATTGATTTATTTCTTAATGGTTAAGCTACTTCATTTGAAATCCAAGTATTAAAATAAATCACCACAAAACCATAATTTTTCTTGTTACACCTGTTCTTCTACTCTCATGCACCAACTTGGACTTAAGCTGTTGGGGAATGGTGTGAGGTCTGCTCTGACTGCAGCAAGCAGTGCAAATCTGTGTTCAGATTACATTCAATTTACAGGTAGAAGTGGTGTGAAATACTTGCAAATCCCTCTTTCCTCTCTGTTTATTTTAAATCTCATTTGTGTTAAACGATAAGCTGTACTCCTGAAGGTCAGGCTTTGCAGTTGTACAACAAAATGAGACCCTCAGTTATAGTGAGGGTTTTGCACACTGCCACAAACACAAAATAGCTGTGATGCATTCCACAATGGGCCCTCGTGGTTTCAGGAGCAGCCACTGCTCTGTGAGGTAACTCTGTGTGACTTGGAGAGTATGAACTCTCCAGCCATCACCTTGTTATCATTTAATTGCTGGAGCAAAGTTTGGCATATCTGAGATTTAATGACTTGATAGCAATTGGGATAATTCGCATATTTGGCATTGAGAATTGAAGATGGAAATTTTTTTTAAATTCAGGATATCTTTTAAGTTGTGTACTTGAAGTGTTTGTGGTTTCCCTTTCCCTTTGTTTGTGGCTCCTGCTGGCCGGGCTGGGATTGAAATGAGCCAGATGTTGACATCTGGCAGGATCACACTTGTCAGGGACCTGTTTTGGTAAAATCCTGCACTGGGTTGGGTTGGGAGAGACCTTAAATCCCATCCAGTGCCACCCCTGCTCCAAGCCCCAATGTCCAGCCTGGCCTTGGACACTGCCAGGGATCCAGGGGCAGCCACAGCTTCTCTGGGCACCCTGCGCCAGGGCCTCAAACCCTCCCAGGGAACAATTCCTTCCTAAAATCTGATGTGAACTTATTTTCTGTCAGTTTGAAGCCATTGCCCTTGTCCTGTCCCTCCATGCCTTGTGAGTTGTTTCTCTCTGTCTTTCCTGGAGGTTCCTGTAGGGCAGGAAGGACACAACCCTTCTCTTCTCCAGGCACAACAATCCCAATTCTCTCAGCCTTTCCTCAGGGCTTCCTCAGTGCCTCCCTAAAGCAGGGCTTTGTCTGGTTTAACTTTCACTGGGGAGGAGCTGCTGCTGATTTCTGCAGCTTCGGGAGGCTCAGCTTCAGCCACAGCTTGGGATGGTTTCAGTAATGGGATATTCATCCTCTGGCAAGACTGAGTGTTTGTTGTAACCAACACCATGTCCTAAAATGGGGCCGTGAAGTAATAAATTGCATTAATACCAGGCTGTTGTGACACTTGGAAATGCCCTGCAATTACTCATGCTATTAATTAACTGCAAGGAGTGTACTTTTGCAATTAGTTATCAGTACTTGCCAACTACTGCAAAGATCAGCCAGGGAGTTGTACTTGTGGGATTGGGGTGGGATGAGCAGGGGGAACAGGGTGGCACTGCTGGGTGCTGGCAGGAGGAGCTGCTGGCGCCCTGGGGTGACTTTGAGCAGGAGAAGGAGCCCTGAGGGGTGTCTGGGTGGGGCTGCTCCTGTTATCCTTGCTGTCCTTGCGAGGGTTATGGGGAAATTGCTGCCTTTCCTCTCTGCTGATGGCAACAGGGAGAGCCTTGTGGAAAATAAGTCTCTTCTGGAGCTTCAAGTGTGCTCTTCAGTTGGAAATACTGATGAAAAAGAGGGGAAAATGGGATAATAAAAAAGAAAATGCTGTAGGACTCATTTTTTCTTTCTTGGTCTAATTTTTGGTATAATTGTGCTTTCAGAAAATGCCAGAAAGGGTTGGGTGTGAAGGGACCTTAGAGATCATCCATTTCCAACCCTGCCATGGCAGGGACACCTTCCAGCATCCCAGGCTGCTCCAAGCCCTGTCCAGCCTGGCCTGGGACATCTGCAGGAGGTCACTGCTGTGGTTTTGGTGGCCAAAGGGCTGCAGGGATGCAGCTGGACAGGGGAGGGACTCAGCTGCAGTGGGTTTGTGAGCTCAGCAGGGATGTACAGTGAAACAGCAGCTCCAGGAAATGGAGGCTCTGAGGCTGCTTCTCCTCGGGGTGTTTGTCTGTCTGTGCCCCTGGGGTGGCACTGGTGACAGTGACAATGACACTGCACCTTGTTTCCACCGCTAGCTGTGAGCTGAGGCTCCCCTGTGCCCTTGCTCTGATGTCCTCACGCTGCAGCACACGAGGGCCACGCTGTCCCTGTCACTGGGACACTCTGGTGTCTGCACTCGGTGATTAATTGCTCTAACCTACACTTTCAAATGCAAAGGCAATTACATAAATCTTTTCATGTTCGCTCCTTCTCATATGAACCAATAGATGTAAAAGTGTCTCTAAAGCCTTATTTATCTTGCATTAAATCAGTTGCAATTGTAAAAATATTCCACAGCATCTGTGATCCAAATGCTGTTGCTGGTTTGATCCTTTGCTGGGTGCAAGGATCTGCCAGGCTCAGCTCTCATTTTCATGAACTCTGTGGCTGTGGATGTAACCATCGCCCAAAAAAACGGAGACTAGGAGAGAGGAAAACGTGAAATGTGCTTTTCCTGTTGTGTTTTTAAGACCTCCTGAAATTCAATTTAACTTGTTCAGACTGTTGATCTGAGCTTTGAGGCTGGCTTTGAGGCTCTTGTGTTTTTATTGAGCACGAGGCTGGTGTTGTCCCCAAGGACAATGTGAGAGATTTCAGGGGAATCACAGAACTGTCAGGGTTGGGAAAGTCCTCCAAGACATTTGAGTCCAACTGACCCCAAGTGCCACATCTGCAGGGTTTTGAACACTTCCTGGGGTGGTGGTTCCACCATGGCTGCTCCTGGCTAATTAAATAACTTACATGTGGGAAATAGAGGTTTCTTTTCTTTGGAATAATATCTTAAAGCAAAGGAAAAGTTACATTTAAATGAGTTTAGTGTGAACCAAATGCCAAAACTTGGGAAAATCAGCCCAAGGGGTCACCATCCCTCCTGACTTTTCAACCCTGGGTTTAGGGCCAAGTCCAGCTGGGCACTGGAGCTCTGCAGTTAAATGATTTACTTTATGGACCACAGGTCTTTCCTGAAGTTACACAAAAAATTACATGTTATTTTAACCCTCTCTGGCCAGGAAAGAGTGGACCAACAGTTTGCTTCCCCTTTCTCTTCTAAGATGCTCATGGTTATGCAATGAGTGATTTTTTTTTTTTTTTNCATTTTGTGCTACAACAGACATTTTTTTTTTTTTTTTTTTTTTTTTTTTTAAGCACCACAAGCCACAGTTCCCTGAAGATCAGGCTTGGGGTGGTGATGCTATTGTAAAGAGGCAACAAATATCACTAATATGCTTATTTTGGGGGGGGGGAAATATTCTGAGATAAAAATCACACAGCACTGTGAAGGTCCTGGTGATGATTGACTTCCTCTTGTGACACCAAATGGAAGCATTAAAGATTTTATGAAGATGAGACACAAACAGGGGCTTTGAGGAGAAAACTTCTGGGTTTATTTCATAGGAAGCTCTCAAACTCAGATTCCTCCACACCTTTCTGCCTTCTCCAGTGCTTTGGGCAGGAGGTTTGGGATTCTGGGCTGCAGAGCAAAGGCTGCTGGTTGGAATAGAGATACACATTTTAATATATACAGCTAATAACTTCAAATGGTATAGAATGAGGTTATTTCTTTTGGGTCTCTCCTGATGTTCTTCTCCCAATGAAGGCACGTGGGAAGCTCAGTGAATGAATTACAGGAAAATCTCAGATTTGTGTAGGCTGACTCATCAAATGCTTCATTTCTTTACTAGCAAAACCACTTTGTTTTAATGAAAAAGAATTCAAATCCAGCTCAGTCGGGAGTTCCACGTGGCTTTGTATGGAGTAGTTAATGATTTCATCAATTTAAGATGAATAAATGATACCAGTGGAACTTCCCACCCCTTTGAGCTGCTAGAAGTTACTCAACCCCTTCCTGTAATTGAGGAGGTGACCTGGTTATGGGAAAATACTGGGTGTGGGTTTTTTCCTTTGAATTCAGAGACAACTATTTGGAAAGGTCAGAAGAGAGCCCAATGGCCATGGCTCTGCAGGGACACCACTGGCTTGGCAAGGTGCAGATTTGGACTCTGATCCTAAGGACCTTAACCCTCCTTGCCCTGAGTTGGTGGGACTGGAGGGGTGGAAGCTCAGGAAGCAGGAGGGAAAGATCCCTTTAGCAGGACCCTTGTGCTGCCTTCCTCCCTCCCTGGGAGAGAATCCTGGGCTGATGGGAGAAACCAGTGGGGCAATGGGGCTGGAATAACCCAGGATGTGCTGCAGAGCTGCCTGAGCTCTCCTGCAGCTGATAACACCCAGAAATCTCGTCTGGGTTCTCCTGTCCTGACAAGTCCCTGCATGAAAGATAACTCTATCCACAGGGTGCTTTGAAATAGCTCTTCCATGCTACTATGATGTTGCTTTGATAAATATTTTTTTTTTTTCAGAATGTCTGATAACTTTTTGTATTTCTGGCCTTTAAAGTCCTGCTGTAGTGGGCTGTGGATCCAAAATCTTATTGGTAATGGGGTTCGCAAGCAAGACCCGAAAAGTGCAGAGGTGAGTGGTGAATTTAGTGTTTTGTGTTGAGATGTTGTCCTACAGCTTTAGGAGCAGTGCTGGAGAAAGAGGGTTGAGCTAAGCAATGGGAATGTCCTGTGCAATTCTCTCATATTTCATCTGCATGAAGGTGTGCCAAGATAGCTGTTATTTGGATGTGACTTTTTAACATATAGATTATGGGTCTGGGATCATGAATTCAGATAGGAACCCAGGAAGAGTTGGTTTCTGTGAAGTCCTCTGAGAGCTGGAGCTGCACTTTGCATTCTCAGCTGTAACTGTGCACTGAGGCACTCAGCCTGTGCTCCCAACTCAGCAACAATCCTGCAAGTCTGACAGCAGAGCTGATAGAAATATCAGTGATTTAACCCAACTCCTCATCCCCTGCACTGCTCTGAGTGGATCCCAAGCAGCCCCTGGCAATGGCAGAGGAGCTCAAGGTGTTGAGTTCCCTCTGGATCTCCTTCTCTCCAGGGGAAACTGAATTTCTCCAGTTCAACAGGAGCTCTGAATCATCCTGCTGCACTTGAGGTGCTCCCTGGGCATGAAGAGCATTCCCTGGGTGCTGCTCCAATATTGACTGAAGTGCTGGGTTTGCTTGTGCTCAGGGGAGAGGATTTGAAATCTTCATTTCCTCTCCTGGCTAATAAAATTCCAGTTGTTTTCCCCATGGAGTAACACATCGGTGCTTATCATAAGCCTTCAGGTTAAAAAGAAAAAAAGCACGTTTCATTTTAAGGAAAACCAAAAGTAGTGGAGAGATTTACAACTTCCCCAAATATGTTCCCTTTACCTGCAGTTTCCCATCTGTACCTGTGGTGGGATTGGATCACCTTGTTCTAACGATTTATGTAAATGTGTCAGGATTCAAACTGATGCCTCACGCTGCCAGGATAATTTTACTGTATTTCCCTGATTGCACCTTATTCTGTATCTTCTGGAGTATCTTTGTTTTATCTCTTGGATGATAATTGCAATCCCTTCCTCGTGTGTTCATCATTCACAGGAGTCTTTTCAAATCTATTTCAGGCTGCTGAAGCTTTTCCCTCCAAAGCTGATGTGAACTAAAAGCCTAATTTAGCTGTCTAAGGCTAAATTACATTTGGTGATCCAGATAAAATCTTTTTTCTCTTTAAACCAATTTTGGATAATAAATAATACTTATCTATTGCTAGGTGGTTTTTTTCCCCTAGCAAACTTCCCGGTCTGCTTCACTTAGATGTGTTTTCCCTGAAAATACTGGAGGATGCTCAGCTGATTCTGCTGATGTTAAACACTCTTGTTAAAAGCTTTTGGTGCTACAAAAGTGAAAATGAGGTTAATATTGCAAACAGGATAATGGGAAAGGGGAGTATCTTGCATTTCACTGAAATTATATCCAACTCCTCAAAACGGTAGAAGAAACACCTGCTTGTGTTTGAGGAATTGCTTCACTTCAGCTGCTTTGATTGCAAACCAGGAGGTTAGAGCTGTGGTGGACTTGGTTGTCCCTTTGGCAAGAGATGCAGCAGGAGATGTCTCCACCCCAGGGCTCCCCCTGTGCCCCTGCTCGAGGTGTGGGCAGGTTCCTGCAGGGTAGGGATGCAGGTGAACCATCCTGGGCTCTGTCCTTGCCAAGCCCTGCTCTCCCAGCACAGAGTGAACTCTGTCATTTCCCCTGAAGTGCTGTGGAGCTGAACTGGAGGTGCACAAACTGCTCCCAGGCCCTGGGGACACAAAGCCACGAGTGGCACTCAGGTGTCTCTTGCCCTGGTCCGTGGTGGGGACTCTGCAGGGTGATGAGCAGCTCCAGACCCCACGGCTGTGCCCCAATTCCTGTGCCCATCTCTGCAGGGACAGCCTGCCTTATCCCAGCACAGGGTGGGGGAATTCTGCCAGAGCTGCCCCAGCACTGAACCAATTCTGCAGTGGATAAAATGTGTCCAACCCTCCCTGCACCTCCCCAGGGCTGCTCTGCTCCCTGCCGTGTGTCCTGCAGGCTCTGAGCTCCCTGGGCACTTCAACAGCTGTTCCATGGAAAACACACACTGGATTTGGGGTTGGGGTCTTCTGGGCTCTCCTGGATCTTTCCCTTTAGCTCAAGCCAGTGCTTTGAACAGCAAGTTCTCTCCCCTGGCTCAGTGCCTGGCTGGTGTCACCCCATTTCTCTGCTCCACAGAACCCTCACTAGGGCTTAGGCAGCAATGTTTGGGCTTGAGGTTCTATGGGGCCACATTGTCCTTGCCCTTCCTCCCCGCTGTGCCCCACACCCCAGCAGGATGGGGACAAAACCAGGAGCTCAGTGGCTGCTGTTTCTCTCTGGTGCAACAGGGGAGTTTCACGAGGGGTTCCCTTTGCCAGGAGAGAGCAAATCCCTGCATCCCCTCCATCCTTCCCTGTTTGGTCACCTGAAGAACTGTTTGCCCTCCCACCCCAGTCTCCCCACCCTGCAGCAGGCCAGGCTCCAGCCCAGGTGGGCATTGTCCCTGGGTTTGCTCTGGGTGAAGTGGGGACATCACTCTGCTCCCACATGTCTGCTTCCTGCAAGTCGTGGCCAGCAGTGGCCCTGAGGACATTTCCCAGCCCAGCTCTGGAGAAATCCCTGGCACAGGAATTCACGCAGGGAGTGTGTGATTCCTTCTAGATATCTGTTCTGCTCGTTGAACAAACCCATGTAGGAGCAGCAGAAAACAAAAGCAGGTTTGTACCTGCCCAGGCAAATGTAGGTCATTACAAATGTGTAGTTCTTCATCCATGGGGGGAAAAACAAGACAGGAAAAAACAACCAGGAATGCAGAGCGATAAATCAGGGAGTGAATCAGTCATTAACTCCTCTTAGGAATAGGATTTATTAAAAATGGCTTTTAATCTTGCTTTCCATAAGAAAAAGTAATGGTAGCTGTATATTATGTGTGCTGTTCAAAATCCAGATTTAGAGGGTACAGGGAGGGGGAAGTCCTTTGTCGGCTTGTATTTCATGTCCAATATTTGCCTTGCTACTGTTAACAATCAAATCAAATTACTGCCTCCACCAGCTGAAGGAATACTCTGAGGAGAGCAAGTTTCTCTGCTCCATATCATTCATTGGGCTTTATTTTAAACCCCCAGAGCACACTTGTGAAAAGCTCACCCTGTTTTCTCCTGCAAGTTGTTATGAGTCATTCTTGGCCTTCTCTTTCCAAAGGTTTTGTATAAAATCATGCTTATTTATTTCAGCATCTCCTCCCCCAGGATTGTTTTGTGGGGCAGCACTGAACCCCCAATAAGAATGGGTGAATGAATTAGAATTTGTAGAATTAGAATTAGCAGTTGTACTCTGGCTCTGCTGCGTGGGTGTGGCAGGAAAGCAGATTGTCCTCAGCTGAAAGTGCTGCTCACACCTCCCTGCATTTAAATGAAAGCATTTATCTGCTGTGTTCATTTTCTGTGGCCAAAGACCCAACTGATGCTGTTCTGGATCTCTGCCTGGGTTATTCCTTAGCTGTTTTGGGTCGTAGCAGCTCTTGGAGTCCCTCAGGAGTGACCTCCTGGGTTTGTCATCACTGCTCCAGGCTCCCTGGGAGCCTCTGGGATTGTTGGGAAGTGTTAAACACTGAGATAAAAGCGTGTGAAGTCACCCCCAACACGGCGTGACCCTCTGTGATCGCTGGAAAGTGTTAAACATCGAGATAAAAGTCAGGTAAAGTCACCCCCAACTCGGTGTGACCACACCTGCTGAGCTCTGCAGGTGCTTCAGGCAGAGCTGAGGGACACAGCCATTGCTTCTCAAAGAGATTTGGTTTCTTTTTTCCCTAATTAAAATAATTAAATGGTATTTAATTGTAAGCCTTCATCTGAGTCTTTGTTACATCTCATTAAGTGATTTATTTGGATTATCACATTTGTTTCCACCTTGTGTAGCCTTGGCTCCTGAATTTCAGCGTTCTGCACACCCAGCAGCTGCTGAGCAGAGCAGCCTGACAATGAATGAGAATGTAGGTGTATTTCAGTGCTGCTGCTCTAACCTGCCCTGTGTGGCACCCAGAAGCTTTTACCTTTCCCTCTGAGCTGTGTCCCAGAGCTGGCAGGGCTGTGCTTCCAAGGGTTATGTGGAGTTTGCCCTCCAATAGAGGTATTTAGGCACCTCCTGTCCTCACCTGAGGAGCAGCAGCCAGCTCAGCTCCTCTCCTCTCCCCTCCAGTTTGGTGTCCCTGTGCTCACAGCCACAGCGATGTTCCTTTGCCATCCTGCTGGATTCTAACAGATTCCACCTCTTTCCCTCACAGCTCCTCTCCTGTTTTCTTCTGTGCTGAGGGCAGTGCTGATAACTAAGTCATCCTTACATTCCTATCAGCTTGGAATTGTGGATAAAGGGGAAAGAACTAATGTTGTATAAATGCAGGGATGTTTCTTTAATTTCCTGTTTTAAAGGATGAGGGTTTTTGTCAGGACTCACATTGTGTTTTGAAAAGATGAGGCTGAAGTGCCCGGTGAAGGCTCAGAAGGAGCTGAGGACTCCCAGCAGGCCTGCTAGGATTAAGAGTAGCTTAAATGATGGAGTTGGGGTTAGAGACGAAGACAATTTTCCATGTAGTCTGTCCAAGTTCTTTGCGGGAAGCATGAAAATAGACAATTCCAGGCTTTTATCTCCCTGGTTGATTGGCTGTTCCTCCTGAAAAAGTTCTGGCACTGAGTTCCTGTGCCTTGTTTGCTCCCCAGGACCCAAAGGCTCAGGTTTTTGGATGGCGATTTTGTGTTTTCTGCACCTGTGCTGTTGCTTTCTGTTGCTCTTGGAGTTTCTCTGCAGCCAGGATGCATTTAAAGGATTATTGATGGAGCTCTGGTGACCTTTGCTGGGGTTTGCTGCTGTGTGTTTCCGTTTGGCTGAGAAATGGAGTCAGGATTGGATTTCTCCCTTCTCTTCCACCCATGCATCAGAGTCAGGGGATGGTTTGGGAAGGACTTTAAATCTCATCCAGTGCCATCCAACCTTCCACTGCCCCAGGCTGCTCCAAGCCCCATCCAGCCTGGCCTTGGACACTTCCAGGGATCCAGGAGCAGCCACAGCCTCTCTGGGGAAGTGACACCCATGGAAATGGGTAAATCCAAGTGTAAAAAAACAATTTCAAATGGATCATGAATAAAGACTGCTCGGAAAAGGACGCTTCCTGATCTGCTAAGTCTCGTTCCGATCAGAGTTCATCTGGTGAGAAGGAGTTGAAAGATAAATGTCACAGGAGAAGTGCAACAACTCTCGGGGCTTTAAATGATCAAAGGCTCCCTTGAAATGCCTGTTGTCAACTCTTGGCACAGTGTCACAACTCTTTGTGTCATTCCTGAAGGAAAAACAAAATAGAGACGATTTTTGGAGATACGAGCAAAATCATCCAAATCTAGTAGGTAGAAACACAGCTGCTTATTAGGAGGGTTTTTTCCCCCTAAAATGTCTTTTAACTGTCTGGTTACAGTGTTATGGCTGCAGGCAAAATGGGATCTGCACATATTGCATTGCCTCTGGCTAGCAAATGTTTCTGGGATTTGTAATATTTTAAGCAGGTAGCACTGAGTGAGGCTGCGAGTCAATCTGGCTACAACCAATCAATTATTCACACTGCACTTCCAGCAAAATCATTTAAAGGAAAAGTCTCTTGCCACTCGCTAACAGGCATGCAGACAAAGAAATGATGTCTATAGCAAAAATAAGCAGCTTACGGTGTGATTGCCAATAAAAAAATCAAACCTAGCTTACTAGAAAGAACTCCACCTGCTTGCTAAGAAATCTGTCAATTGAATGTATTTTTAATAAGGGGATGGATTTGATGACTCAGAGCTATGGTTTGGAAAGAGTTTTAGTTTCAGCTGACCCTGACTCAGAATCTGAATTTGGTCAAGGTAAGCATTTTGCCATCCAGAGTGGGCCTGGGGAAAACGCTTCTCCCCAAACCAGCCCTGCTTTTGAGGGTCCTTCACAGACACGCAGTGGGTTGGGGTGGGAAGGGCCTTAAAGCTTCTCTCATTGCCCTCCTGCTGCCGTGGGCAGATCCTTTCTACCCCAAACCCCTTGGGGTTCTGTGCTCTGGCTGTGGAAATCCCCACACAACGCAGAGTCACCAAATGCCCTTCCAGTGCTAACCTTCTGTGCCAGTGAACTATCCCAGCATCATTAATTACACCCCAAACACCCTGCTGCCAGCACAGGAAGTGTTCTGTAGGCAGAACCTCACCAAGAGTCTCTCTGGTACAGCTGAGGAGGTGTTTGCTGCCCTGTTGGCTCCTGAAAGATGGCATTGCTGACAGGCAGAGTTGTTCAGTGCTCCACCTAACACAGCATGCAGATCAATAAAAGCCAACAAACCACATTTGAACTTTATGGGATTAATTTCTAACAGCTGTTCTTAGCTGTGCTCCCAGATCAGATCCCAGCCTGGTTGTTCTGGCTGCTCCTGTGGAAGGCAATCTGTGACAGTGTTGTGATCTGATTTTATTTTTCTATATGTTTTAATGGGTCTTTTTAATATCTGTTATGTTATTTTCCGTGGTGTAGCTGCAAAATTTATCTGAGTGGTTTCTGCTTAATTCCCCCTGGTTTTAGTTTTTCCTCATTGAGATACTTCCTGAGTCAGGTGGTTTAAATCTTTACTGGCAAGTCACTCCCATCCTTTCCTAGCTTGTCCTGAAATAACCAAAATCACTGGATTAGATTATTTATTACTTTTTTTTTTGGTGAAATGTCTTTCCTGTATAAGTTCTCTATCCAAAGAAAGGAAATAACTTGTCATTTAGCTTAATAAAGGATGGCTTTTTTTTTTTTTTTTTTGCCACTTAATCATGTTTGAAATACATGTTGATGTCAAAGATCAAAATCCTTCTGGAATTTGAGGGGGAAAAGAATCCATTTTGAACTTCACCTGTCAAACACTCCTACCTCGTGGGATCTCGGAGATTTATGAGATGTTAATTTGATATTAACCTCAATGGCACCTGGGAGAGCAGAGCAGCCTCTGCTGATTCCCTGAGGTGTTTGGGCATTGATCCTCCCAGGCTGAGCTCTGGGCTTTCCAGGGGTTTGTGGTTTAGGTGCCCCAAGGGATTGATGTTCAAAGCGACAGTTGTGTTTCAGGCACTAAACAGCTTCACTTATTCTGCACCAGGAAAACATTTTCTTCGTGTCAACCTTAGACTAATCAAAGTGAGAGGATAATTTGAGCAAGATGTTTTTTAAAAGTGTGGGGTTTTTTCCACTTTAGACACCTCGTGCAAGACAAGAAAAAGGACTGCTGGAGCATAAAGCCAGCAGAAGATAATGTTGGCTGTGTGGAAGAAAAGCCTATTCACAGGTTCATAATACAGCCCTGTAAATGAGATTGCAGCCAAAAAACCCTCATTCAGGTGCTGAGCAAAATTAAATAAATAAAGCAGCACTTGTGCTGGGAGCTGATAACCTGCAGCAAATTAAATTGGTCAGTGGGAATGGCACTGCACTGAGCACCTTGGGGTTTTGTCCCAAACCAGTAAGGAGTCCCTCTGTGCTCAGAGGCCACAGGTGACCCCAGAGTGACACCCAGTTGTGACCTCACCCTGCCAGGGCACCACAGCTTTTGTAGCAACTGCTCCAGACAACTTCTCACTTAAATTATTGCATGTTTGCTGTATGTGCTACTAAAATCTGGAACAATCTTCATCAAAATATCAATTTTTGTTAGAAGTCATTTTCCCTAAAAGGGCAAGCCACCTCTGTTTTATGCTGGAGCTGCCTTGTGCTCACATAAATCGTTCCAATTGATTTACCCTCTGTGCTCCTCGGAAAAGAGATTTTATTTCTTGAATATCTGTAACCCCGACTGCTGGTCAGGGTGGCTGGGTTTATATTTCATAAATACATTGCAGGGATTCTATTGTGCTAAGGGTCAGCTACATATCCACAAAGGGCAGATTTAAATGTCTCAGATGTGGTTGAGATTTATCCAGCTGAAATATTAAACAGATGAATTTCAGCTTTTAACTGGAATAATGACAAAAATCAGAGGCCTGGGTTGTTGCTGACCATAAACATCAGTGAGACCTTTCTTTCTCGTTTCCTGTTGCTTTGCTTTGGTGTTTATATTTGCTTTTTTTGAAGTAGTGCAGCACCCTATATTAAGGGTTGACAACTTAATTATATGTGATTGATCTGCTTATTTTGAGTGAGCTATTAGCAGAATGTAAATGGCAAATGTTACTGTTGTTTGTGAGTAGAGGAGGCAGGAAGGCGCTCTGGAGCATCCACAGGCTCCTGCAGCAGCACCAAAAGTGTCCCTGGTGACAATCACAGCATCTTTGGGTGGGGAAAGTCCTCCAGGAGCACCGAGTGCCACCTGTGACTGATCCTTGTCACCCTCGTGGTGCAGAGCTGACTGATGGTTTGCATTTCCAGAAAAAAACAGGAAGCTCGCAAAGGTTTGCAGCCCCTCAGACTCTGGGTGAAGACGAAACCTCTCTTGTGTTTACTTTAAAGCACCAACCCTGGGCAAGGTCTCAGCTCAGTGTGAGGAAATAGAATGGCTGTGTGGGTGCCAGGATGTTTATCTGATTTCCACCACCCCCCCC
>VZRM01006685.1:144767-176441 GCA_013397955.1 Grantiella picta
GAGTCTCTCCCCCCCCCCCCCCCCCCCCAAGTAGTATTTTAGGGAATGGAAGTATCAGAGTGGCAAACCCTGCAGAAAGGTCTGGAGATTCCAGCAGGTCCCAGAGGTCCCTTAGTGGAGCTGCCCGTGCCGCTCCCGGCGCAGGCTGGGACTGCGTGCCGAATTTTGGCAAAGGGGTCAATTCTCATCAAATATTCCGCGGGGAGAGCGGGACGAGGAGAGGATGGCTGGGATGTGGCGGGGCGGGATGGCGGGGAGGGCGGGGCGNCTGGTGCGGAGCGCCGGGGGCTCCCACCAGCGCCTGGCCATCGTCTGCCTCGGCCTTTGCTGGTTCCTTCCTCCCGGGAGGATCGCCGCGCCGGGCGGAGACTTCCCGGGCTCCGCCGTGGACAGTCTGGTGGTCAGGAAAGGAGACACGGCGGTGCTGAGGTAGGAGGCGATCGGGGCGGAGGGACAGAGCACGGAGCATCCCCGCGGCTGCGGCGGCACCCCCGAGCTGCCCGAGGCTCCGGCGGTACTCCCGGCCGCTGTCGCTCTTGGGGATGCTGAGGAGGAGCGGTTGGCCCCAGGGCCGCTCGGGGTGCCCCGGGGATGCGGGAAGTTGTCCCCAGCGCCACCCGCCACCGCAGCCCTGGCGCTCCGGGCCGCTCGCCCGCTCCCGGGGCAGTTTCGTTCCGCGCCTACCCCTTTCTAAACTCTATTTAAGAAGCCCTGGCTGTCGCTGGAAGTTTAGAAATGGGTCGTTAGCATGAAATGATGCAGCTTTGTCTGCCGGCAGCAGTCTGGGGGCTCTGCAGAGCGAGCAGCGCTGGGCTGTGGCAGGGAGAGGACGATTGCACCCTGCCAGCAGCGTTGGCATCAGTAGTATTTTTTTTGATACAAATATGTATTTCTCAACGATTGGAGCAGTGGCTCTGTGCCACGAGGAGATTTTGTGTTTGCCGTGGCTCTGTTCTGCCTCTCCTGATGGACTCTGTGCTCCTGGATCTCCGTGCTCTTGGCTGGAGCAAAATTTGTTTACCAGCAGTCAGACACCACAATGTACTCCAACCTTTCGCTCTGGTTTGTGCTCAGCAACCCTCTGCCTTGGTTTGGTTATTCCCCCATCCTCCCCACTCTAACTTTTTATCCATGTGTAGTACCTTTGCCTTGATCTTACTACACTTCAAAACCCCCACCTTTTCTCCTTCTCTGGACTATGATTGCAGTTGGTTGAAGCTCCTGGCTGGTGATAAATCTCTGATTTAATTAGCAGCGCTTCTCAGCTATGAAGCCTCTGTATTATTTTTTGTTGGGCTGTCACTGAAATCTCCAGGTTACAATGCGTTTTATCCATAAGCATTTTTAATGATCCAACAATCTGCTATAAAATGCTGCATGAGGCATTTTCAGGAGGGATTTGGAAGCATTTTCAGGCTGCTCCTGTTGTAGTAGCTCCTGCAAATACAGTAGATGTCTATGTAGGGCAGCTGACAAGTGGTTTTTATGTGTACCTCAATTATCCTCTGTATTTTGAGACGTGCTCAGGTCCTCGTGCTTTCTGTTGGCACAAATGGAGAATCGAAGGAAAAAATAATTAAAAAGTGGTTTATTTGTACTGTTTCAGGCTTAGAGGTTGCAGAGTAAGTAACTTGGTGGGTTTGGAGGCTGGTAAGGCAGATACTCAGATACTCACTATTAAACTTTAAGTGCCTAAGCATATTCAAAATTACCTTATCAAACCGTGGTGTGATTGCTCCCAGGGCTACCTGCTGTGGGTTCAGCTGGAGCCATGCAGGTTCCCAGGCCCAAGGCTGTGTTTGGGGCTCGGTGCTGCTGCAGCTGCATGAGTTACATAAATGAACCAGGAGCTTCAGGCTGGAAACATCGCTGGGGTGTCCCTGGGGAGCTCCAGAGTGTGTTTGGTACAGACAGGCTGCTCCAGGAGACACTGGCAGCGCTGTGAGCCCCAGGATGGAGCGATGGGTGCTGGAATGTTACAGCTGGGGCTCGTTCCTCTGCCCTGGGATTAACACCTCTCCTTTCCTGTGCCTCCGGCAGCCTTGCTTTAAACCCCCCTGCTTTAAACCCCCCTGCTTTAAACCCCCCGTTATTCTGTTTCCAGCTGCTGTTGTAACCTGAAAGGGGAAATGCAGGATCACAGTGGGAGAAGGAGTGAGCAGCAGCCCCAGGCTCTTCATCCCGAGTCTCTCACTGCCCATCTCTCTGCTCCTCCCAGGTTGTCCCTCACTGGATACTTGCATTGTGAATCTATCTCAATATGCATTTAAGTAATTGCTGTAGGTATTGGAAGCAATGGAAGCTGGCTCTTTGTTTAAACCCAAATTCCAGGGAGCTGGAAAAAGCCATGTGGGTGCTGAAAAAGGAGTTTGTTCCTGCCGGCTCGGGAACCACCTGAATCCAGCTCTTGCAGAGGCTGTGCCTCGCAGCACCCTGAGCTGGCTGTGCTCTGCGGCGTCCAGCCTCTCCCAGTTCCATGGCCAAGGGCTCAGCACGTGTCGATTCCATCCTCACTGCTCTCTGCCAGCCAGGGCTTCAAACTCCCTCGTCCGTCGGTGGACAGGCAGAGAGCAGTAGGTCGAACAGTCCCTGCTGGGATACGGGCGGCACTGCGCGGCTTTGAGTCAGCATTTCCGCGGCTCTGAGCAGCTCAGGGTGGTTTATGGCTCGGGGTTGAGCTGCAGGTGTCCCTGAGCCAGGGGACACACACCCCGTGTGGGTTTGGCTGCAGCTGATCACATCGTGTGCCTGAGTGTGAGAGCAGAGCTGACGAACAGAGCTGCCTGGGGAAACCGAGGGTGAGCTTTGACTCACGAGTCTCGTTTTGAGCTGATCTGTCAGGAGCGAGAGCATCCAGCCCTTCTGGGTGGGTGAGCTGAGCAGGTCTCAGCATCAAGCTTTCATTGTCTTGCCTGAAGATGAAGAAAAAAACGCTCCCAGGACTGCTGGGGTTTTCCAGGAAAAGCCTCTGGGTGACAACATGGAGTAAAATAAGTAGTTCAGCTCCCTCATTTTGAAATAATTCATATCACAGTGTAATTAATCGATTTTGCATCAAACCCATGCAGCATTTGCTTAGTGCTACAGAAGCAATGCTGAGTGAGGATCACTCCCAGTCCCAGTGCTCCTGCTCAGCTAGATTGCCCACCCCTCACCCTCCTGGCCCCTGGGGGGTGAGTGACCTCCCCACCCTGTGTCCAGGCCCAAGATGGGGCTGAGTGATGCTTTGCTGGTGCCCAGGTGGCACTGGGGTGTTGGGACGTCCCGTGGTGCCCAGGTGGCACTGGGAGTTGGGGTGTCCGGTGTGGTGCCCAGGTGGCACTGGGTGTTGGGATGTCCCGTGCGGCCCAGGTGGCACTGGGTGTTGGGATCCTCCTGCAGTGCCCAGGTGGCACTGGGTGTTGGGATGTCCTGTGGTGCCCAGGTGGCACTGGGTGTTGGGATCCTCCTGCAGTGCCCAGGTGGCACTGGGGTGTTGGGATCCTGCCGCGGTGCCCGAGTGGCACTGGGTGTTGGGATCCTCCCAAGGCCTCCCATACCAGCTCTACCCAGCTCTGGCAGTCACAGTGCCCACATGTCCCTTCCCAAGGGACTGATGGAAGCCAAGGCTTGCCAAGGATGTCACTGGGCACCTGCTTTGGCACAAAATCTCCTCAGCAAGGGCATTTTAATGAAAATTCCTCATTAGCTGAAGAGTTCTGTCTGTGATTAGTTATTTCTTTACTCCCTGTAATTAAATCCTGGTCTCTTTTGTTGGGTTTCAATGGGTGATTGATCCCCGCAGTCGCAGCACTGTTTGTGTTTGTTGAAGTTATAAGGAATTCTGTCAGTAATGCAGTTGTTTTGCATGGCAGAATCATTTTGGGAGCTGCTGATTTTCAGCAGCAGAATTCCATCCTGCATCCTTTCTGTACTCTTCCCAGGCAGCCAGTTAAGATTTCATGAGAACACACGAGGAAGGCGAGAGCAAGCTCTCAAAACATGATTTCATTGAAAGAGTAAACTGCTGCGTTGTCGACTGGCAGAAATTCAGGACCCAGGCTGTATTTTCAGCTCTGGCCTTCTCCCCTGACCCTTTCCAAGCTCTCCTGTTAGCAGAGGGATCACCCTGTATTTCAGCATATCCACCTCGCTGACAGCAGAAGTGGCAATTTCGGGAGAGGAGTGTTTTAGGGGAGGTGACAGCTGCAGAGCACTTGGCAGGGAGCCGGCAGGGGCAGCCCGTGTCCCCTGCCATGTCCCCTGCCGTGTCCCCTCCCCTGGATACTCAGGGAAAGCCCAGCGCTGCTCCTCCCTTCCTGGGGCTGTGGGGAGGACGGGAGAGCTCAGGTCAGGATGGCAGCGGGAGGAATTCTGCTGCTGTGGGAAAGATGAGAATTGCCCTTTTCCCTCCTGTTGCTGCACAGACGATGTGCGTGGGGCTGCTGGGGCTTCACACAGCCCAGGGTGTGGAACAGGGGTGTCAGCAGAGCCTGCACATCCCACCTGCAACTGGGAACCCAAATCCCCTCAGATACTGGAATGTGCAAAGCTGGAGATGATCAAAAGGGGTTTTCTAGCAATGAAAGGTTTTTATCGTGTGTTTTGTTTTCCTCAAAGCTCAGGGATAATGAAAACAAGTCGAAGTGAGAGTACCTTCATGGTACATTTACAGTACTTTTACGTTGTGTCAGCACAGCAAATTGAGCTTTAGAAGTTGCTGTGGTTTTTTAAAAAGCAGATCTTTTTCCCAGTGTATGACTGTAGAGGAGCTTAGGGGATGTGTGCTCTGCGATCTGTAAAATACTGTGGGTTCTTCTGTGCAAAGGGTTGAACCTGGGGCTGGGGGTCCCTGGGTGATCCGAAGGCTGGCAGGGAGGAGCAGGAGGAGCTGTACGGCAGATGTGTCCAGCTGTGGTCACACAGAGGGCTGGATTCCTGTTGAACCTGGCTGGGAAATCCAGGGGTCACTTCTGGCCAGCAGGCCAGTGAAATTCAGCCCTGTGTGTGACCACAGTGGTCCTTTGGCCACGTGGGGTGAGTGTTGTCTGAGGCTGGGGCAGCCAGTGGTCACCTGAGAGGGGTGATTGTCGCAAAATGCCTTTTTTTGGTCACAGGTCAGGAGATTTGGGGCTTTTGGGGTTGTTTGCTGAGTAGAAAATTCTTCATGTGCCGCCTGGCTGCTTCTCTGCACCTCGGAGAGTTCCAGGTCTATGTGGTGGGCAGTGGCACTGTCCCTGCCATGGCCACCCGGCTGGCACTGAGGACACACTGAGGACACACGGGACGAGCCCCAGGGGAGGCTGGAAGGGCTGAGGCACTGCCCAGCACTGCCCAGGGCTGTTTGACTGTCAGCAAAGGCCTGGGCACTGGGGGAGCAGCCGATCCCAAACTCTGTCCCTCTGGTACCTCCTCTTCGAGTTCCTCAGCTGCTTCTCCTAAATTCTGCTTGTGGAAGAAGTTGCCATCTGGGGAACGGGAGGAGCAACTCCCAGTGTCCTCGTGGCTCTTGGTGTCAGGGAGCACCACTGCCCCAAACGTAGGGAGTGTGACCTTATGTCCCCAAAGGGGCCATGCAGGCAGCGTGACATTGTGTCCCCAACAGGAACCATGCAGGGAGTGTGACATTGTGTCCTCAGAGGGACACAATGTGCTCAAAACCACACTCCAGCCTTTGGTCAGCACCATGGATTTATTTTGGGCTCCTTGGCAATATTTCTTGCACTGCAGAAGGAATGCCATGGATTCCCCGGCAGAGATCCTGAGAACACCCAGCTCGGAATGGTTTCCTGTGCAGCTGGAGAACCTCTGGCAAGCAGGTCAAACAAACTTCAGCTCCAAAACTGATAGCTTCTCAGGGGGATGTGGGTGCCTCACTAATATTTAAATTAGTAGGGGGAGCATTGGGACTTTTGGGCATTGGGATTTACCAGTTTTGCCTTCTCTTCCAAGAAGAGCTGTCCTTTATAGCTGAGAGTCTTTGCCTGAGGAGTGATGGTGTCCTGGAAAACCAGTGACACGTCTGTCAGACGTTCCTCA
This sequence comes from Grantiella picta, assembly GCA_013397955.1. Taxonomy (NCBI): domain Eukaryota; kingdom Metazoa; phylum Chordata; class Aves; order Passeriformes; family Meliphagidae; genus Grantiella; species Grantiella picta. The sequence continues at coordinate 150,786 of VZRM01006685.1, forward strand.
TCCATTGTCATTTGCATTACTGAGAATTCTGCATTTGGAAAGGAAGTTCTGCAGTAGGAAGAGTGGGTGGATAATGAATTTATGCAGCAGTTGGAATTCTGAGATACTGTGTGCATCCCAGCACTGCAATCCCCCAGTGCATGCTGGGTGTGGCTGTGAACACAGGCAATGTATCTGTGCAGAGGGTCATACATACAAAACTTCCCTTCTTTCCTTTATGATTTCAAAAGGTTCATTTCTTGACTTCCATACTCTTGGTATTCTGGTGCAGCTCGAGGTCATAAATCCTTTGGCTGCACAGAACTTCACTGCTGAAATGTGGGACGTGCAGGCTCTGTGCACAACCCTAGAATATGAAGTTGTCGTTTGCAGAAGAATTTCCCCTTCCCAGTCCCTGCCAATTATTAAACAAGCACATTATGGCACTTGCCTCTTGTCTGCACAGCAATAATAAATAAATTCAGAGTAAATTAAAATAATTTATCATTTTAAATGATGGTGAATGTTTCAGCTGTTCTGCAGAGGAACTAACAAAACAAGGAGTCAGTAAGGGATGAAAACTGGGATTTGTTCCAAAGGGCTGTTTTGTTGAGGAGAAAAGAGACTTAAATGACTTTTTTCTTGTCACGGTGTGCAAGAGCTGAGTGCAGCTGATGTCCCAGAGGCTCAGGGGACCGACTGATCCCAGGGGACAACCAGCTCCAGATGGTGACTGTTGGTGCTGCAGTGAGGTTTCTCCTCCTCTAGCTTGTCTGGAAAGCTCTTGGTAGCCGTGAGTTACCCCTGTGGGATGTCCTCGGGAGCTGAACCCTGGCTCAGATGGGTGGGGTGAGGCAGTGGGCAGTGCAGCGGGAACAGGACACAGCCTGGGAATGAGCTGCTCACATCTGCTCACAGCCATCAGACAGAGGTGGAATGGTGATGTGTGACTGAGCTCAGTCTCTCCCATTCCTCCTGGCTGCTGCTGCCCACTGGAAACGCTCAGCTTGACACAGCAGCTCCCCCATAACCTTGGCTCCCAGTAAATTGTGGTGTCACTGGACTTCAAACCGAGCTGTAAGTGCAGAATGACCAAATGAAAGCGTTAAACGTGGCAGCTGATACTTTGCTGAGTGGCACTTGGGGATAAAGATGCTTTATGTTGGTGACACAGTTCAAAACAAGCTGCACATTATTATCTCTGATGCCATTTGCTGTTGGATCAGAGTTTCAGTATCCAAATCCCAGTGGTCAAAGGCTGCTGAGGGAGGGCAGAGCTGTGCTACAGCAGTGACAAAGGGAGCTAGGAATGGCCTGTTGGAGCCCCAGATCTCATCTCAGCCCTTCCCAGGGGAAAACATCAAAGTATCACAGCTTTCAAAGACTTGGGTGGTCCCTTGGCTCCTTTTTTTTTTTTTAATTCTGGAAGTTGTCTTGAATCATCTTCCTGCCAGTCCCTCAAATCATGCTTGTGTAGGCATTTCCAAAGGATTTTTGGGTTTCTTGATTGTAAGTGAAGCAAATTTCAAGAGTAGGTTTGTTCTACCAGATTTTTAAATTTATAAGATGCTTTTAGCTTGATTATAAGAGAAATTAAGAAGCAGCTCTAAAGGAGGTCGAGTTGAACCCACTGCCATAAATTGCAGGTGAGGTTGTCCTGGACTTGGAACGTTTAGAGGAGTCCGAATGCAATTCTCAGTGAAATCCCAAGTGTTTGATTGAGCAGTGGCAGTGATGAGTTTCCAAGGCTGGAGAGCAGAATGGATGTGTTGGCGAGAAGCAGCAGATAAATAAAAGCTCAGCCTTGTGCCTCTGTCAGTGTGTGACTGGGAAATCCAGATCCAAACCCAACCATGGCAGTTCTGACCATCCCTACTGAGCAGCTTCTAATGGGGTTGGGTCAGACAAACTCATTTAAAACAATGAGCACAACTGGACAGAAAGGTTTTCAAGAGGACTGAAAGTACTAAATTGGTGCATCTTAGGATTTGTGGAGTAGGAAGCATTGAGTTGGCTGCTTACTTTGACAGATGTGATGATACAGGAATTTTGCAGGTATTCTGTTGCCTAGAGGACAAAATCCTACCTACAAAAACATTTATTTGTATAATATTCATATTGAATATTTTGCTTGTAAATTTGATGTGGTGGTAATAGATAATGTTTATAAAATTATTGGGTAATTAATTAAAAGAATGTATGTGTTCATCTCGATGTGTTAGAATTATTTTGAATTAATCGTAGGAATTAAATGAGGAAACTTTGAGAGATTTTTCCCTGTAATTTGCGGATTTTGCTGTTCTCTCCATGCCTCTGGAGAGGTGAGGGGAGGGAAGGTGGTGGGAAGTGACCGTGGTGAGGGAGGAGCTCAGCATTCCCAGGTGCAGAGCTTTGGTCAATCCAGGAGGAAATCTGTTATGAAAGTGTCCTAATTACAACGAGCAGTTTTCCCCCTGGCTAGAACAAGCGGACTAGAAAATTGTACTAGACTTTTCATTCAGAGACTATTAAAGAGCAGAGGAAGAGAGAACAAAATATAGTTTTTGTCACAGCTCTTTTCATTTCTTTTTTTAACATAGAGTCCTGCACACGGTTGAAAATCAGTTTCAAATTAATTTAATTAATTGTATTGAGTTTGTGGCTTTTTTTTCTTTTTAAACTTCTTCACGTTCTGGTGGGGTGAAGATGCAAGTGCTGAACATAAACCACAGCCTGCAAATTAAATGTGGCTAACGAGGTCATCTGGGGAGACTGCAGCTGGTGGGACAGGTTGGGCTGAGCCTTCTGGGGAGCCAGGAGGGCAAATGGCTCTTGCAGCCAGCTGAGAGGAGAAGGTGATGAGCAGGGGGGGCAGAAATGTGGCTGATTTGGCAGTGTGAGGGGGAGAGGTCAGTGCTGCGGTGGGAGGGCAGGAGGCAGGTGGGATCACAGCACATCCTGTGTCCTACGGGAGCAGCAGCAGTGGCTTTAAGGGGAAGGAGGGCAAATTTCAATTGGACATTTAGGAAGAAATTCTTCCACCCAGTGCAGTCTGCGGTTCTCTGAGTTTCACACATTCTCAGCTTTAGTGATCTGCTCCAGCTTTGGCTTGTTTGCTGTTGGTTTGTTTTCTGCACTGGCAGTTCCAAGCATCACCCCCAGAATATTCACCCACAGCTGTGGCTCAGGGATTCTCCTGAGGTGGATTCTCCTGAGGTGGATTCTCCTCGTGATTTACTGTAGCTGTGCTGACCAGGTCAGCTATCCAAATTGGCATCCAAACACCATTTGGGCTCCATGGAAAACTCCTGAGTATTCCCTCCCCACAGCCAGCCCTGGAATCTTGATTTCTGACCTGACCTGGCTCTGCCCTGAGTCGCAACTTCAACTCAGGGATAAAGAAATGCACTGAGTCATCCTTAACCTTCTATTCTACTTGTTTATTTGCATAAGGCTTCAAAACAATATTCCTTCTGAGCCCTCACTTGGTTAATCTCGTAAAAGGAAAATGGATTTGGATGTATATAAAACATGAAAAGTCACAGAATCAAGAAATGGATGAAATTCACAGAAATCAAGTTTTCAGGGCAGTCAGCCCAGAACTATCACAGTGGAATTAAAAATAAATTTGGTTACAGGAAATCATCTCCTCTGCTGTTCCTTTTACTGGGCTGATATAAAACAAAGCAGGAGGCTGCAAGGCAGTGCAAAGGGAGATTTCAAGGTTTGAATTAGATCCCAAGCACAAATTCAGTGTTCAGGCTCAGTGCTGCTCTCCTGGCTGGAATGCTGTGGGTCTGTGGGCAGGAAGAGCTTCCCTGCAGCCACAGCAGTGCTGGAGGGAGGGAAGGGGAAGAGGAGAGCACAGGGCCAGGGAGCACAGTGCAGGTGGCCAAGCTCCCCAGCCTGCCAGCAGCTACCTTTGGAGAGCCCAGGCATCCTGAGCAATCAATTATTGATATCGCCACTTCGGCTCGATGGCAATTCATCAAAGCCTGCAGGGGAACTTGAAATATTCCCACAGAACTGCTGCACGGCATGGATGAGCCAACAGGGAGCTCTTCACCCTCCTGAGCCATGGGGCATCTCCATCCTGTGCCTGCTGAGGGATCGGTGTGACAGGGACACAGACGGGTCACAAACAGGATCGGTGTGACAGGGACACAGACGGGTCACAAACAGGATCGGTGTGACAGGGACACAAACGGGTCACAAACGGGTCACAAACAGTTTGAGTCTTTGGGCAAAAACTCAAAATAATCGCTCCCAGATCTGGGGAGAAAACATGGGAAAGGGGGAAGTATTCTGCAGGATAAGCTGTAGGAAATGCTGCAGCACTGGAAGGTCCCCGGTGTCCCTGATGTCCCCAGAGTGCCCCAGGCCCTGCTCATCATCTGCACAGGGCTGGGCTGTGCCAAGCTGCCAGACTCAGCCTCTCACTGCTGACCAAAATCTTTGTTACCTGGAATGGTTTCTGTGCAGATTTTTGCTGTATTTGGAGAGCAGAATTGCTGCATTTATTATTCATAAATTAGAAGCAGATGAATTGCAACACTTCTGCTGGTAGAGAGTTTGGGTGTGGAAGAGAAATCCCTCCCTGGGAGGGGCTGAGGCCCTGGAATAGAATTCCCAGAGAGGCTGTGGCTGCCCCTGGATCCCTGGAATGTCCAAGGCCAGGCTGGACAGGGTTTGGAGCACCATGGGATAATGGAATATATCCCTGCCATGGCAGGGGTTTGCGAGGAGACAAACTTTAAAGTCCCTGCCGACACAGTCTGGGATTCTGTGAATTTCTTTCTGCAAGAATTCTGTGTTTATATAATTTGTTTGTTTGTTTGGGTTGGTTTGGGGTTTGTTTTGCTTTCTTTTTTGTTTGTTTCATTGTTCGCTTTCACTTTTTCCTTTTGTTTCCTTTTTGCACATTGGGTGTTTTGTTCTGCAGCTGTGTGTAACATCCCAGATTAACAGCGATTTTCTGGGAATATTTGCTGAGCCTGACGTGGCGTTTCCCTCTCAGCAAAGCTCTGTGCCATCGACATTCTGACCTGTTCTGGGGGAGCTTTTTAACATTCCTGAGCCTCAACGAAACGGAGAATGTTCCTGTAATGGTTCCAAAAACATTTCCACCAGCTAAGAAGTTCTTTAAATAGTTCTCACCGAGTGAGGCTGCTAATTTGCATGGCAGCTTGATTAAACGTAACCTGCTTCCACACTTAATTTATTTTGAAACTGCCCAACATTTTCCTTCCATGCCATTAATTTTACATTAGTAGACTGGCTTGATTATTTAAGGGGGAAGGTGATTTTATCATCTTCAGTGTGAGTTCAAATCCATACTGAAAAATGGGCTGAAAGTGGTTATAAATAACAAAAGCCTTTGCTGCACATAAAGATCTGTTGGACCTGGTGGTGTGATGCAGAAGGAAATGAAGATTTAGGTGGTTTGGTGATCATCTTTGACTTCAGCAGAGCTTGGGCTGCAAATGTGGCTCCATATTGCAATATCTATTCTGAGTGTGTGCGTTTGGGGACCCAAAAAGGCAATATTTGAGGGTGCATCTCACACAGGTGCTCCATTTTCCCCAGGAAGTGATATTTTTAGGAAAACAGAGTCTCAGCTGCTCTGGCAGAGCTGTGCACTTCCCTTTTGCAGTGGATCTGGTGCAGAAATGAGCCACAGCTCTTTGCTTCCCGTGATGCTGGAGCTGGGATGTCTTTTCCTGCAGAAAAGAGCCCAGGAAAGATCCTTTAACACTTATTTCTACGCTAATTTCATCAGCTTCTCTTTCCAGGGCAAGACTTGTACAGCAGTTAACAGGATATTTCAGATTTTTTGCAAAACGGGAGCCTAAACTAAAAATTATTTGGGTTATCAACCATCTGTTCTCAAAGGATGGTTTCATAAATATGGATGTGAATGCATTTTTTTAGGTAAAGCTCATAAAACTCTTTTTTAAAAAAATTTTCTTTCTTTTTTTTTTCCTTTTGAGGAAACCTATTATTCCCCACTTTTGCCATGCAGGCAAGTTCTGGATCCTTCTGGATCCCCTTGGTTGCTTCCTCATTTCTTCTCTCTCTGCTCTTTGATATTTAACTTGCCATCTCCATGAGGATGACACAGAGATGTGTTTCTGTTTCTGATTTGCATCCTGGATTTGCAAACTGTAATGTTCATTTTATCTCCTGAAATGTCCCTCTAGATGCCTACCAAGGAGCTCAAACATTCCATTAAAATACATAAAATCCCTTCAGTCTCATTCCTGCCAGTCCCAAATAAAGGACTTTTCCATCACCAGGGCTCCTCTCGGCTCTCCTGCCCATCCTCATCCCAAACCTTGCTGATTCTTTCCATGGAACATCCCTGGGAAAGGAGAATTCCCTCATGGAAATGTTTTCCAGCCCTGGAACAGCTGCCCAGGGCAGTGCTGTCCCCAGCCCTGGAGGGGTTTACAGGCCATGTGGAGGTGGCACTTGGGGACATTGGCACTGCTGGGGACAGTTGGGCTCGATGGGCTCAGAGGGATTTTCCACCCTGAACAACTCTGTGATTCTATGAAAACTCCTATTTGGGCCTTTTAATCTTGATTAATGACCTGCTTTCCCTTCTGATTTCAAGAAACGCCACCTTGCTCTGTGACATTCCTTCAGACCTTGGTGACAAATACTTTCCCAGCCCATCCTCTTGTCCTCCTGCTTCAGAGTGTCCTCTGCTTCCAGCCTCTCCATCTCACCAGGAACAACGAATTTGCCTTAACCTCCGGGTTATGGGGCAGGAATAACCCCAAAAATGACTTTTGTAAATACATTTCTAAATGAGAACTTATTTCCTCAATCACTTTATTTCTGAATTTGAATGATGGTTATGGATTAATCCCCCCATTGCATAGGAGGTGAGCAAAAGTGGCAGAAAACACTCAGGATGTGCTGGGAAATATTTATTTGTGACAGATTTGGGAGTGAGAGGAGTCAGCATCCACCAGGGCTGGGTGCATCTCGTGCTGCAATTTGCAATCCCACATTTATGCATTCATGGATGGCTGGCTGAGGGCAGCCCTAGCCCTGGCAGGTGAAGGTCACACCAAGTGTCACTGCAAAGCTCATTCTCCTGACGTCTGCAATAAGCTTTTGCGTTTGATCTTCCTGTAGCAGAGCCAGGCTGTGAGTTTATGATTCTCGCAGACCTACAAAAAATCAGCAGTGTGGGATCAATGCTGAGTGTGGGTGGAAATGTAATTTTTGGTGGCTCTTCAGCAGAGAGCAAGGGGAGCAGCTCTGGTGTTTGCAGGAATGGGCTGAGAATTCCTATCAAATTACTGATGAGAACATCTGAAAATCCCAGAATCCTTGAGGCTGGAAAAATCCCTCCAGGATCAGAGTCCAAGCTGTGCCCAATGCCCACCTTGTCCTCAGCCCAGAGCACGGAGTGCCACAGCCAGGAATTCCTGGGACACCTGCAGGGATGGGGACTGCAAAATTCCCTGGGCAGCCCCTGCCAATCCTTTACATGCAGAAATTCCTGCTGGCACGAGGATGAGCAGAAGAGCAGACAATGAAGAGGGAAGCTGCTTGAAGGGGCATCTCAATAAGCTGGGTCCACTCTAAAAATGGATTTTATGAGCCCTAATGCAGCACCAGAGCACAGCCCCCAGGCCAGGATCCAGAGGTGTGCACAGCTGGGCATGGAGGAGAATCCAAAATCCAAATCCCTACTTTGCTGGGATGGAAACATGCTGGGACCTGTTTTCCCCAAGCTGCTGACAGAGCAGAAAGGGGCAGAGGAGGGAGAAATATATTGTATGGGAAATAAAAAATATTTACAGGGAGAAGCGTCAGGAACTGCGGCTAATTAGTTTGGCAGAATGGCATTAGGCAACCTCATTGTGAGGGAGAACGTTTTAATGTCAAAAAACCCCGAAAATCCAATCTTGGCAAAAAACCCATAATGCAAACTAATGACTAAAAGCTGAAGCTGAACAATTCCAAGTTAACTGTGCAGCGAGTGCTTTAGAGGCAATAAGCTGCTGGAATCAGTATCAGAGCATTGCAGGGCTCCTCAGCTCTTCAGGCTGCTCCCCTCTGTAGGAGAGGCATTTTGTGGAGCTGAATGATGTCACAAAGGGGTTTCTGGATGGAAGGAAGGGAGAAATTCCCTTTTTCCCAGGTTAAAGGGGAGCAGGGCTCTGCTGAAGCCCAGTTCCCCCAGTAGCACCACTGGTGTCCCAGCAGAGAACAACCATGTGCCCATTTGAGGATTCCCTGGATCCAACCTTTGTTTCAGGGTGTTATTTGGATGTCTCTGTGCAATTAATTGATACATTAAATTGATATTTAATTTTAACGGCAAAAATCGGATTCTTCAGTGACCCAAATGAGAGCTGTTGTGTGTAGGAACATGATGGAGAATATTCTAATATAGGCTGGAGGTATGGAAAATAATGCAAAACACATTCAAGGGCTGCTTGACCTCTGCCTTGTCATTGTCACCTTGTCACCCCTGTGGCTCAGGGCTGCAGAGGACAGCTGAGCTGATCCCAGCTCCTCGTGGAGCCAGAGCAGGAGCTCAAAGCACTGCTGAGCCTTTTCCCCCACAGTTCCTTAGGAAGCAATTTACTGCTGTGTCCTCTGCTCATAAACCCATAAATCTGCGCTGTAAGTAAACAGTTCAATTTAATAGTCAATTTTATCCGTTGATTGCGAAAGTCAGTACTTTTGAGAAGCAGTGATTCCTGTCAGCAGCAGAAAAATTATGCCTTTGTGCTGCTGGGTGATGAGCAAAGCCTCGCTCTGCAAAGCTGGCAGCCTGGCCAGGTCCCTGCTAATTGGAGGGGACAGCACTGGTGGCAATTAGGAGGGAGAGGAGTGAGCAGATCGATTTCCCTGAGGGCAGCTTGTCCTGTGGGAATCTCTGCAGAGCAGGGCTGTGCCTCACACGGCTTGGGATGCAACCCAAATGATTAATTTGCTTTACCTCCTGGAACTACTGAGCATCCCCGAGTTCACACAGAACTATCGAAAGAGAACAGAAATATCGAAAGAGAAAATAGGTGCAGTTCATACAGCAAACTGCATTAAAGATTCCAACACTGAGTGCCCAGAGGAGCTGTGGCTGCCCCTGGATTGGGTCCCTGAATTGGATCCCTGGTAGTGTCCAAGGCCAGCCTGGATGAGGTTGGAACACCCTGGGATGGTGGAAGGTGGGGAACTGGATGAGTTTTCTCCGTATTTTCCCATTTGCTGGAAGTTCTCAGAAGTTCCAGTGACCAAGGGGTCTGTGGTGGGTGACAGATGAGTTTTGTCCATATTTTCCCATTTGCTGGAAGTTCTCAGAAGTTCCAGTGACCAAGGGGTCTGTGGTGGGTGACAGATCACTGTGGGTCCTGACAGGCTCCGTGGGATATTCCCAGGGTGATGGGAATCTGCCTGCCCACCACAGCTCAGGCTTAATGAAGATATCCCATAATTTTGGGGATCCAATTTACTGACTGTCACTGTTAATGAAATCTCTCCAAGTAAAACTGGGGGTTTGACATTGCCACGGACAGAGACAGAATCCATTTCAGGTGAGCACAGCAATTCAGCCTGCGAGGTACCTGTGACTGTCACAGGTGAAAATCTCTGCTAATGAACTGTGTATTAGTGTGAGACAGGAGGAGAACTCCCTCGGTCTCTTAATTTACTTTGAATAATTCATTAGCTCGCACTCCTCACCCATGGCAGTCGTAGGTAAATCCCACTCTGGAGCTGCTAATTAAAGGTGCAGGATGAAGGGAAGCTACTAATGAGATGCAAGACAAGTCCTCCAACAATGCTGAGGAACTTGTAGGCAGGAAAGCTTCAGTGTTTTTGCTCAGGAGGGCGAGGAAATGCCGAGGAATTCACATTTGTTCCAGCAGAGGATTGGATCACTGCACAACCCCTGACAGGAGGGACAGCCGGGGGGATTTGGGATTTTATCCCCGGAACAGGGACAGGAGGAGAGGAAACAGCCCAGACTGGGCCAGGGGACGATCCCAAAATGATCCTGGAAGCACCTGTGGCACCAAGATGGGTCCTTAGGGGTTATGCAAGCACATGGAGATGAAAAATACTGCGATATTTCACTTTTTTATTGTATATAAAAATTATAGACAATAAATCTGTGTGGGTTTTACCAGACACTTTTATGGATAAATACACTGCTAGAACATCACCTCTGTTCCAGGTCATATTTTATAGGTTACAGCAGAACCTTGTTGCCTGTGGGATGGTCTGGGTGTGCTGTGCTCAAGGGGACCAAAGCAGGGAGGTCATGGAATGCAAAATACAGTTACAGCTTTGGATGGTAGAAATTAATATTTCTGGTGTTTTCATCACTAATGTGAGATGCAGAAACTGAGTGTTGCGTGCAGAGCACACAAAATTGCCTTTGTGCTGCTTGTGTTGTCTGGCTGATTCACTACACGGAAATTTGTGATGTTGCAACACATTTGAATGTGTTTTCTGCTGGTTGGAAATGAGATATCCCGAGATCTGTATGGGGACATGGAGGAGGATAAAAATACACTTTTAATGATTATTTTCAATGTACAAATTGCAGTTTGCTGCTCAGGCAAAATCAGAGGACTTCAAGCTCTTTCTCTATTAAAGCAAATGTCTCCTAAGTAAATCTGTGCAGCAGAGGCTCAGTGAGCCTGGGACAAGTGGGTGTGAGGAGGGTGAGGTAGAACGGGAATGGGATCAGTGCTGTGTTCCCTAATCCTGCTTTTGCCCAGCTCTGGCAGCAGCTCTGGGGCAGGAGGTGCAGAGCCTCTCTGCTCCCAGCTGGATTCAGTCACTGCAGGGACAGGGACTGGTGGCACCTGGGTTTTAACCTCTCCAGAGAAGTCCCTGACAGCAAAACCCCCCAGAGGTGACCTCAGTCCCCACCACTGTGTGTCACCCACCCAGCTGGGGCAGCTGGGGAACTGGGGGCTGCTTTGGGAGGAGGAGAAAACCCAACCCTTCCTGCACTGCTCTGCCAGCAGGATCATCCTACCCCAAATTCTGCCATGTACATGCTCAGGGTGTTTGGGAATGCAGCCCTCAGCCTCGGCAGCATCCAAACACCTCCTGCCCTCCCACAACCTCCCTGGATGTCCCACTGGCTTCGCTGGGAGTCAGGATCTGTGTCCTGGATGGGGAACAGGGAATTGGAGAGACAACCTGGTGCAGAGTGCAGGGGCAGATTGGAGATTCGGGAGGAATGTTCCCTGGGACGGTTTGAGGCCCTGGGATGGAATTCCCAGAGAAGCTGTGGTGCCCCTGAATCCCTGGCAGTGTCCCAGGCCAGGCTGGAGCAGCCTGGGACAGTGGAAGATGTCCCTGGGGTGCCACTGAATGGGATTTAAAGTCCTTTCCCACCCAAGCCACCCTGGGATTCTGTGGTTCTAAGTCAGCAGCTCAAACCCCACTGTCCCCCTGCAGAGTGAGTGTGGGGTGAGCAACTTGGGAAAGATGTCCTGTGGAAATGAGGAAATATCAACACTGCGCCTTCCTAACAGAGCAAATGGAGACAAAACAGACATAGCTGTGATTTAAAATGCAAGCAACCCCTGCAAATCAATATGAGCTCTATAAAAAGGGTTCAAAACGATAATGCAAATGAATCCTGAGGAGAAATATTCCTGGCAGGCAAAACACACTGCCTGCTGCTATCTGCAGCAACATTTGGGGCACTCCTGATAATCCTGATTGGAAGACAGAGCTCCACATTTGAACCAAATACAGCTCTGAAAAAGCCCTGAGACTGGAAATCCAAAGCAAACGCAGCTCTTGGCTCTATGCTCTGGTTTGGGGCGAGGCTTTTCCAGGGCTTGGTCCGGCAGTGACCAAGCTGTGCTCAGCAAATCCATCGGATCCTGGCTGGGCTGGACTCTCCCACGGCTTTCAGCCTCCCTTGACCCCGGGGAGTCATGCTTAGCTTCCAGCAGCAAATCAAAGACTCATAAATCGATATTTGGAGCTGTCAGCTGGGGAGGGCAGCTGGGGGCAGAGGGGTTCCTCCTGCTGGATGCTGTGCTGGGGCAGAGCAGGGTTGGGGGTCTGCTCTGGGGCTTTAGGACATCCCTGTGCCCCACCAGGGTGACCCCAGAGCTGTCCTGAGCCCGGGGGCTTCCCAGCCATCCAGCTGGAGCTGCTGTGGCCATGGGAAAGCTGCAAACAGCTCCCCATGGGCGGGTGATGCTGCTGCCTTTGAAAAGATGAAGTTGGTATCTTCTCTCGTCTATTCTTCTTCCTAATCCGAGGATTTTAATTTTGTTGATTCATAGGTTATCTAAATATGAACAGGTTCCCATCAATCAGCAGAGCCAGTGCCTCAAAATGAATATAAATGGTGTCTTCAGTACTTCCTAAAAGAATGGCTCTGTCTGAAGTGTAAATCCACATTCCACATTTACTCACAGCTACTGCGTTTGTTTCAAACATTCATCAATTATTTTCCTCTAGACCTCAAAAGGGGTTGGGAGAAATTTCTCTGTGGCATAATGTTCATTTCCAGCGATGGTAAAAGCCAAGAATTACCTAAAGCACACTGATCAGAGCTGAGAATTCTTAGCTCATCCATGATATGAATGTTGGGAATGCACACAGGTAGTTGGGATTTCTGTTTATTCTAGGGCCAAACTTGTGCCAGGGAGCTGCTGGGAATCTCCTGCTCCAGCAGCTTGGGTGGGTTTTGCAGCCTTTGAACAAAAACGTGAAGCTTCCTCGTTAGCCTCAATGACAAATAATCTGCACAAGGACTCATTAGCAGAAAATGTAATTATTGCATCTTGCATTGAAAATTATTTAAACCACTATTCTTGACAAATAAAGCAGCTGACCCTTGATTAAAAGAGATGATGGGTGTGAGTAATTAAAGCTACACTAAATGTAATACATCTTCAAAGCATCCCTGTGCAATTTGTCTTCTCTTGCCTCTTTTGAAAGCCTCTCTTGCTTCTTTGAGGTTGCTCCTCCAAGGATTCTGAGTAACTGAACTATTTTGCTGGTTGGTGAATTGGAAAATAATTTCCTAACCTTAATCATAAAAGTTCTGGGAGACACCTGGGCTTCTTCACAGCGTGAGAAATCTACTTTTAGTGGTAGAACTTCTGTCATTTTAAAAAATCTGTTCTCTGGAAGTTGTTGGAAAGAAAGGTGAGTGGAGCTGCTGTTGTGGGTGTTTTGGAGCTGAGGCACTGCACTTCCATCTCTGTAGGAAAGGGAATTTTCAGCTCTCTGCTCATCCCTTCTGGCCAGGACAGGGCAGATGTGAACCACGTGAAGGTGCTGCTGCACAAATCCCTTTTCTCAGTGCCAGAGAAGGGAATGAGGCTGGAAAAGCTGTGAGTGGAGCTGGGCACAGAGTAGAGCTGGGGCTGCAAGGCTGTTTGCTCGCTGGGGTCCCAAGGCTGTCATGTATTTCCAATCAAATAGGAGTTTGGAAAGCTGGAGAGTTTGGGCTTTGCCTTCCCGAGGATGGGAAGATGTTTTTGCTTTTACAATATTTGTATTTTGCATAGTGAGGAGACTTGGGTTTCCCATTTAGTAATTTAAATCTGTTTAGGTCACAGAACCATTGGAGGGCACATCTTTTACTGATCTAACATGGTTCTCTTGCTGTAAATCAAATACACTTCAATGCGTTTGTGTTCGTGAGTTAATTAATTTCTCTCACAGAGATATAAAATCGGCATTCCATAATCAAAGTCTTCTCCCCTTCTGAAGTTTGTGATGGTGAAATCTCGATGCCATTGAAATCCAAGGGCACAGGATTCTGTCATCGGATTTTATAAGCAGGGGGAAATCTTTGTTCCTGAGATTGGAAATTCGTGGGCTTCCAGTCATTAAAGGAAAAGGAAAATGAAAGTTTTTCTCTCTTCCTTGTCATCTGTGAATAGCCAGGAGCTGGATCTGTGTTGTGCATGGGCAGGATGGAAGAAAATGCCAAACCTGGGATCACAGAGTCACCCAATCTCCTGAGCAGCACAGAACTCACCAGGATCCCGAACTTCTTCCTGCTTTCTTCAGGAATAAACAAGAATAAAGTGCTGCAGCCTTGCTGGAAAGGGCCAGACCTTGCCATGGGCAGAGAGCTCCAGCTGGTGCAGCAGAGCCAGGATCTGTGCTCGGTGTTGCTGTCACTGGAAATAGGAATCATGTCAAGAGCAGACAAAAACTTGTTTTGTAACCACAGCCCAAACAGGGCAGTGAATTATTCAGGAGCCTAGAAGTTCAGTCGTGGAAGACTTCAGAGAGCTGGTCCAGCTTTCCAGGATGCTTCATCCTGGTTTGATCGTGAATGGGAAAACAGATCTGAGGTCCCTCTTACCTTTTGCTGATGAGTGTTGACTCATTCTATGCGTTAATGGGAAAACAAGATACAGTGAATGCCTTTGCTGTGAGGAACCTTCTCTGCAATGGGGCTGAACTCACAGCCCTGCCTTCCTTTCTGCACTCCTGCACAAAGCAGAGTTTATTCCAGAGTGCCCAACGATGAGGACAGACACCTTTTCTCTTTCTAAGAGTTGTCTGAGTGGCTAATTTGTGCTATTTCAGTGATAAATTAGTCAATATTGCTGAGTAGCCATGTCTTAAATCCCTTTTGTGTTTCTTTAGGCCCCTCAGGTGTCATTTTTAGTGAAGCCATTAATGAGTTAGCCTGGCCCAGAAACGTGCCCTTGCTTTCCTTGCCACCTGAATGTTCCATTTCCTTCCTACAAATGAGAGTGGAGTTTGGTACCGTAAGTGGGAGGTTTGGTTTGTATCAGAATTAGAAAATAGCTTCACTGAATTCTTTCCATCCGAGCCCAGAAGCAGGCTCTGCACTGAGCACCACCAGTGAACCAGGGTATCCAAGTTCCCATTTCTTGCATTCATTTCCCAGCCAATAGCAGCAATCTGCAGTAAGTGTGTTTTTATTTAAGGTGGGCACTTCTGCCATTCCATAAACACTCCCAAAGCTCTTGCTCAGCCTGCTGATTGCTTTGTGTGAGGAACAGGCGGAGAAGAAATAGAAAGAGCAAGACTCTGAGGCAATTTAATAAAGCTCCACTGCTGTCAATGCAGCCAGGGCAATTTCAGTGGTTTAGGAGGAGAATGAGTGTAAAATATTAAATGAAGGCAACAAAACTGAGGGGATTGTTTCTGTTCAGGCTGTGCACACTTTGAGCACTGTGGGATAAAACCTGGGCTGCCCTTCCTGGGCAAATTCAGACAGGAATATCCAGGTCCTGGGGGTTTCCGTGGGCTCTGCCCGTATGGAGAGGAGGATTTGGGGCTGCAGAGCAGAGCTCTCATCACTCAGGCTCTGCTGCCAGCGTGGGACAGGCTGGAGGCAGAGATGGATGTGCATGGCAGCTTGGGGGTCTGGCATCCCAAATTCACCACCCACGCTCTCGTTTATTTTCGTATAATGTGGTTTTAATACCAGCGTTTGAATTTGTCTGCGTTTTGAGCTGCATTATCTGCATAGCAATGCCTGGGTTGTGGCTAAGAGTCCTCAGAAATATTTGTGAGTCTGAAAAGAGGTGGTTTTATTATTCCAGTTAATATCACAAATCCCAGGGTGGGTTGGGTTGGAAGGGAACTTAAAGCCCATCTCATCCCACCCCTGCCATGGCAGGGACACCTCCCACTGTCCCAGTGTGCTCCAAGTGTCCAGCCTGGCCTGGGACACTGCCAGGGATCCAGAAGCAGCCACAGCTTCTCTGGGAATTCCATCCCATCCCTCCCCACCCTCACAGGGAATAATTCCTTCCCAAAATCCCATCTCCCCCTGCCCTCTGGCAGAGTGAAGCCATTCCCTGTGGGATCCCAAGGTGTTTGTGCTCTGGCTTAGCTTTAGTTCCAGCGTGGGCAAGGTGGCATTGGGAGTTTTCACTGTGGGCTTCTGAGAGAATCTGAGACCACCCTGCTTTGAGATGTTCTGGAAATCAAATTACTCCTCCCATTTTGTGAATGAGATCCACAGGACACAGAAAAAGTAGCCTGGAGTTGAATTTCCCCCTTGGAATTGCTCGTTGCAGCTGGCTTTGAGCTGCTCCACCTCACTTTGCCCTTGCAATGAGAAGAGTTTTCCATGGCTGAGAACACCTCTGCTTTCTCTGCCTGTCACTGAGGAGCTCTGCTGCGGCTGGGAGGAGCTGAGGCAGAGCAGCTTCAGCGAGGAGCAGGAGGAGCTGCCTGCTGCCAGCAAGAGCCAAAGAGGCAGCGATCTCCTGGTGCTGCAGGCTGTGCCTGCCCAGCCCTGCCCAGCCGCCCAGCACCTCCATCGTGCTGCTGAGCTCCTCCAAACTGCTCCCTGAGGAGCCCCATTGTCCCACAGCTCCATCCTGAGCTGGGCCTCCTGTGCCTAATTGTGGAATTATCAGTGCAGCACCTCCAGACGCTTTTATCACCTTTATGTGCTCCTCAACTGAATCTAGAGAGGAATTGATGGGTTTAATAATTTAGGCTCTGAGTTTATCAGCTATCAGAGAGCACTGAGGAGCTCTGGACCTTTCCCTGTGACTAAAACACTCCCAAATGCCCCAACTCCTGAGGTCCTGCCCAGCATCCCTCTGCCAGCAGCTCTCCCTTGGGCACAGCTCAGGCTGGGAATGCTGTGAGGATTCTCCATCCTCTCTCCCTGCATGGCACTGCAGCCTTCCTGCCCCGCAAATTCAGCTCCTTCCCGAGCAGGATCTGATGGGCAAAGGAAAATGTCATGTTTCACTCCAGCACAAAGGCTGCCTGGCCTGGCATTGAGCAAACAGCTCAGAACTGGGCAGGAGCTGTTATTTGGGGTGAGGAGCTGCACTTGCACAGCCTGCTGAACACTCCAGGGAAACAAACCCTCAGAGAGTGCTGCAGCTCTGGATTTGCTGCAGTGAGGCTTCCTGAGGGCTTTGTGAGATCTTGCAGTTGTTTTCTTCTGTAATTTCTCCCCCCCCTTCAGTCACAAATACTTGTGATGAGTAAAGGGGAGAAAGTAAGTGACAATGAGACATTTAATGAGGAAACTTTTGCTGCTGTGTGGTGGGAATGAGGATAGAATCAGAGCAGAGGGGCTGTGGCTGTCAACAAGGCAGGGCTGAAGGAAAACCATCCTGTCAGAAATGTGGAGAGTTTGCACCAAGTCCATCTGTGTCAGAGCCTCAAAGGGAAAATGCAGGGAGGCATCCATCCATCGAAAGGTGTGCTGGGAATGCTGGAGTGTGGATGAATCCCTGCAAACAGAATTATCTTCATGGTCCCTTCCAAGCCAGGCTATTCTGTGATGCTCTGGATGGTGTTTCTGGTTTCAGGAAATACAGTTTTCCCTCCACCTTGGCTCCTTGCCTCTCCCAGCTCGTGTCTGCCCTGCACAGGGTGTTTGCAGTGTGAATTCCCATGGTGGCACCTGCAGGGAGGAAACCCAGCCCTGCCTTTCCAGCTGCCTGGAGAAAGAGCAGCTCCACAGCCATTGGTTTTTAATTCCTTTCTGTGCTCTCAGACCCTCACCCATCTGATCCTCACGGATTTGTGTCGTGCAGGGCTGAGCAGAGGCAGCTCAGTGCACAGGCAGGCAGGATGAGCTCCCTGGGATTGATGTTTGGCTGGCACAGTGCCTCTCCCACTCTATCACTGCATCTTTTTCCTTTTCTTCATCAGAACAATTCATACATTTCCCAAAGCCTTTCAGATTATCAGCGTGGTTTGGATTGTTTTCCCTTTTCTGATTGCCAGTATTATTCTCCCTACCTCCTACTTTGATCCAGGTTTTTCCTCATTGCCTGATCATGATTAAGAGATGACAACAGAAATCCGTGTGTTATCTTCTTGCTTTCAGCAGGAGCTCTCTTCAGCTTTGAACCATTACAGCAGAAGTAAGATCAGTTTGTAATTGGGAATCTTTCCTTTATGGGAGACTTTATTTCCTCTTAACAAGATTTGCTCGGCAGTTGTTGGGTGTCCAACCCTGGAGGAGTGCAGGGAAGGCTGGATGTGGCACTCAGATCTCTGGGCTGGGGACAAGGTGGGGACAAGGTGGGCACCAGGCACAGGCTGGTCTGGGATGGCTTTTCCAGGTGAAAGGAATCTGTGATTCCCTGAAGGAGAGGCTCAGGGAGAGGGCAGAGGGGGAAGGAGAGGCCCAGGGGTCACTGATGGCTGCTGGGGATGAGCAGAGCAGCCCTGAGCGGAGCTGGCAGCACAGCCTGGGAGAGCAGGGGACAGCAGGCAGGGGACAGGGGGACAGCGCTGTGTCCTGCCGGCAGCAGGCGGGGCAGGGCACATCCCCGAGGGGCTGGTCGGCTCAGAGGAGCTCAGAGGAGCTCCCAGGGCTCGGGGTTCCTCCTCTGTCGCTGTCACTCTGGTCCCTTGGTGGTGCAGAGCTCCCGAGCTGCCCTTTAAGGACAGCAGGCAAATTCCTGGGAAGAGAGGGCACGGGATGCTCTGGAGGCTCCTTCGCTCCGCCCGGCACAGGGGGACACTCACTGGGTCAAATATGCGTATTTAGCCGCAATTTGCGGCTGCTGCCAGCGGCGGCATGGCTGGGAAGGCAGGAGCAGCGCGGGGCAAATCAACCTTTCTGTGCCAGCGGGGAGCGCTGGGAGCTGCTGGGAGCGACTGGGAGGGACTGGGAGCGGCTGGGAGCGACTGGGAGTGAACTGGGAGAGACTGGGAGNGGGATTGACTGCGAGCTGTGCTAGGAGCGACTGGGAGCTGCTGGGAGCGACTGGGACTGACTGGGAGCGACTGGGATTGACTGGGAGCGACTGGGATTGACTGGGACTGTGCTGGGAGCGACTGGATGCTCCTGGAGCCCCTGGCTGCTGCTGGATGCTGTTGGGAGCTCCTGGATGCTGTTGGGAGCTGCTGGGAGCTCCTGGATGCTCCTGGAGCCGCTGGATGCTGCTGGATGCTGTTGGGAGCTCCTCGATGCTCCTGGAGCTGCCGGATGCTCCTGGAGCCGCGGGCTGCCGTCAGCCAGGCTCGCCCCCCGGCTGCTGTCAGTGGCCGGAGATGCTCAGCCCCTCTGGCTCCCGGCGGCTCTGTTCCCATGGGAAATGAGCTCTGCTGCTCCCGCAGCTCCAGCCTGGACACCGCGATGGGCTTGGCTCCGGGGCAACTCCGGGAACAACTCCAGACACTCCCGGGGCAGCGTTTTGGGGGAAAATGCGAGGTTTGGTTTGTTTTCCAGCGCTAATCACAAATAGTTTCAAGCTGCCCAGCCCTTTCTCTGACCCTTCCCGTAGTTACCCTTGGATCCTCTGCTTTCTTGGCAGGAGATTCCAAACCCCACAAGGGTTCCTACATCTCTAGCTGCATTTGGGTTCCAGCAGACACCTAAATCAGCTTTTTCTTCAAAATCAGTGGGCCAGCACTGAGGTCTGCAGCTGCCTGGTTGCGTTGGGTTTGTTGAGTTCTAATGCACTGCAATTCGGGACTGCAAAGCATTCATTGATCAGCTGCCTGGAATTTTCTTTTTCTCAACTAACAAATATTTCTGTATAGTTTAGAAGAAAAAAAAATTCACCTTTTCTCTGTATTTTTTTTATTTCCTCCTTTTCTTGAAGCATGATTGTTTAAAAAAAGAAAACCATTTTCTGACTTTTGCTTTTTGACACACATAAAAGAGGTATATCTGAGCTTGTATTATCTGGGAAAGCAAAGCTCCTCATTTTTGGGCATATTTAGCCAATAAATATTCAGAGCCCAGTCCCAGACACACCCACTGTGCCCTGGGAATGCTGCAGCCACTCTCACCTGTGGATTGCAGAACGAAGGCAAGCAACAAAAATATTTCTTTCTCTCCTCTTCTTCTCAAAACATTTTTTTTTTTGTCCAACTCCATTTCCCAGTTGAACACTTTGGGGAATTTAAAAGTGTTTTTGTTCTAGTGAGCAGAGTTATCAGCAAACAGCCTGTTCCTTTCTTAACGATATCATTGCTGCAGCAGCTCTGCTCTGCAGCCTGGGAGCAGCTGGGCTGGGAGAAATCAAACCTCGATGGTTCACCCCCTGCTCCCTCCTGCTCTGACAGCCAGCGCTGTCTGCTCGGCTCAGGTGATATTCCAGACCTGGGGCAGGCTGTGGCTGTGAGCCTCGGAACAAACTCTGCCTGCAAAAAGCAAATCCACCTGACTTTTATGTAAAGATTGCAGTGTGAGGTTTCTCTGCAATGAGATTTTGTGTCCTGGGCTGATCCCACAGGGCCAGGCAGGGATTGTTCCTCTCTGCTCCAGGAGGGCCGGAGAGGGACTTGGGACAAGGGATGGAGTGACAGGACACAGGGAATGGCTTCCCATCCCTTAGAAGAGATATTGGGAAGGAATTAGGTTTATTCTGACAGACTCTGATATAGCCAAGGAGATTTTTCCTCATTAGGGTGATGCCTCATTCCTTCTCTGTTGCTCTTCACTCCAGCTTTTATAGCTTGCTCTGAGAAGATTCAGTTCTTTTATTCCTACTCCATGAAAAAAAAATCAAGGTGCAAACTAAATATTAGTTTGAGAAATAAAGTGTGAGAAATTGGCTGTGACTGCACTGTGGTGGAAAAACTTCCTGTTTTACTGAGGCAAAACAAGTATGGATCAGTTGTGCTGTGAGGAGCAAGCTACTCTGATTAGAGCAATCCTTGACATTATGACTTTGATATTATGTTTGACATCATAAAAAGAAATTTTTGACTGGGAAATTTGCAATGACCATGTAACTGACTCAGATACCACCTAAAACTTTCCTCATATGGACTCAGAAAATGTCCTTTCAATCCAGGTCCCATTCTCTGCAATTCGCCTAAACTTGGGTAGTGCAAAGATTTCCTATTCCAATCACTTACCCCTCCAGCATTAATGGAGAAAGCTGGGCTGGAATTCTTTCCTCATTATGCACTTCTTTAAAAAACCCCAAACCCATAACTAAACAGCTTTTTCTTCTCCAGACCAAGTGTGTCAGTTCCAAATTCATGGGATCGTTCCAGGTTGAAAGGTTTGTTCCTGCTGACAGCTGTCAGCTTCACTGGGGATGCAAATGAATATCAAATGACGACAAATGAATGACAGAGGAAATCGTGAAAATCTTCTCAGCCCAAGACATTCGGGTGCAGACTTTTAATGCTCTAAAATACGAATTGCAAGTAGGCAAATTATTGGAGGATTCAGAGCATTCATTTGTGAAGGGAAGCAGCAGATCCCTCTGACAGCCCAGAGAACACAGAGTAAAGCGTTCCAGAGGCCACCTGGACAGAGAGCTCCCAGACCACAGTGGCACTTGGGCAGTTCAGTGCAGGAAATCAAATTTCTGTCATATTACTCAGTTATTGCTTGTTCCTTGTCACAGCTAAATTATTTTACCAATACAGGGTTCTCCTGCTTGATGAGAGGGAACAGCCTCAGGCTGGGCCAGGGGAGGCTCAGGATGGACAGCAGCAGGAATTTCCTCATGGAAAGGGTGCTCAGGATTGGCAGGAGCTGCCCAGGGAGGTTTGCAGTGCTCATCCCTGCAAGTGTCCAGGGAATTCCTGGCTGTGGCACTCAGTGCTCTGGGCTGGGGACAAGGTGGGCGTTGGGCACAGGACTCTGATCCTGGAAGGATTTCCAGCCTCAGGAATTCCCTGATTCTGGCTATGCCAAAGGCTGAGAACAAGGCAGAGGGAAGCACTCGCTGTACTCACTGCTGGCTGTTGTTGCAAACTCTGAATTGCTGATCTCCTGTTTGTGTTTTCTGCAATGTCTCTCTGAGAGGTGCTGAGGGCAGGAGGAATCCCTGGGCACCTGGAGCAGAACCACAGGGCTGCAGGATGGCATGAGAGCAGCATGGGGACGTTTGGGAAGGGATTTGGGAGCTCTAGGGATGCAGGAGTGGGAGGACTGGAGCATCTCTGGAGCAGAGCTCGGGGAGCTGGGGCTGCTCAGCCTCCAGAGCAGTCTGGCCCTCGACTCCTCCAGGCAGAGCTGCTTGCAAACACAGCTCTGAACCTCTTCCAAAGATGATTGTCCAAACTCCACTCCCAGAGTACAGAGGCCTTACCTTGATTCATCCTCTCTTTATGAGCCACCAGCTTTTTCATGGTCACATTAATCCTTTTTTTTTTTCCCTGTGAATGTTTAATTATTGCCCCAGTGTCACTGGCAGAAGCTGCACTTGTCAGAGTATTGGTTGTAAAGATTTACTCCTGCTGGAGTCCTGTGGTACTTTACTACTATAAAATTCAAGATTGGAGAGCTGCACAGGAAAATTTAGGCTGAGTAATTTTTCCGGATCGATAAATGCATCCGTGAGTGTGGCTGCAGATGGGCTGACGGAGCTCATCCATCATTTATCCTGGAACCAGTCAGGGACACGGAGCTGTGTCATGCCAGCCCTCACAGTGGGGACAGCACTGCTCTTGCTGACAGAAAATGAATTTATTGACAGCTCAGCTGTATTGATTAAAGCCCAGCTCTTCCTCAGGCAATTTCCTGTTTGTTAACAAGGAAATGCTGGGGTGAGAGCCTGGAACAGTGCAGAGATTTGTTTAATTGACAGCCCTGGGCACCTGGAAATCCATAGGTCCAGAGTTAGCACACGTGAGAGTTCTCATTTAACTCACACTGTGTGGAGTTAATAATTATTAATAAATTTTTAATAATTATTAATAATTGGAAAGTTCCTGCCCACCGCCGGGTTCTGTAACTGCCCATGGCTATTCCCACACTCTTCCCACACACCAGCTCCTGTCCCAGTGCAGCCCTGTGGAGTTGGGAAGCACAATAGTACCTTGGAGCAGGAATTTCTGCTTCTGTTCTCCAAAAGGGATCAATTTGCAGAAAGTCAGTTTTACACAATATTCTATGAGCGTCCTGTTTAGCTTTTCCTGATGTGTTTTTTTCCTGATATATTTTTAGTAGTATTTTGAGGAGTAACTCTTCTCAATGCTGGTTATCTTTTATATGTCACGGAGTGAATTAATTAAAACAGAGAAAAAAATCTCTTGGAATGCAGTTTCTGCACGTGTTTGTCACAGCGATCTGTTTAGTGAGACAAAATTAAATCAAGGGAAACCTAATGGAATAGAAAATCAGAGCTCCCCGAGGGGAGTGCTTTGGTTCCTTGGAAGTTCAACAGGAACAGGTGCATGACTAATCCCAAGTGCCTAGAAAGAAATAAAAATAAAGTTATTGCTGCTCCCACTGGCAGGGGCTGCCCAGGGCAGAGGGGTCACTGTCCCTGCAGATGTTCACAAAACGTGTGGCAGTGGAACTGTATGATGTTTCAGTGGACAGGGAGCATCCAGACAAAGTCTGGACTCTGATCCCAGAGATCTTTTCCAGCCTTCACAATTCTGGGATTCTGGGATTTGTTGTTCTGCTCGGCTCAGCCTGGTTTGTGAAACGCTCAGGGTATTTCCAGCTGTTGCAGTGTGGTCTGGAATGTGCATTTGATGCCCATGGGGCCAGGAGAGATTTGGCTCAGGAAGTTCCAGAAGCATCACAGAATCATTAAGGCTGGAAAAATCCTCCAGGATCATCCAGCCCAGCTTTTGCTCAGGTGCCACCATCCCACCAAGCACCTCTGCTCTGACTCTCCATCACCCCCTGGCACATAAATTCATTGTCTTCCTTTCCTTCTGTACCAAACACTCCCAGGTTACCCTGGAGAGGTTGGGGTGTTTTATAAACCACATTTCTCCAGCAGTAACAGATATCAGGCTGGTTGATATTCCCAAATCCCAGGCAGGATGGAGATCCCCCAGGGATGTGTGCACAGCTCCTGCAAAGGCTGCCAGGAAAGGTTTGCAACCCACAGCTTCCTCCTGGATCCTTTCCTGAGCGCTGAACTTGTGGCAAACTTTGGGAGAGCCTGGCAGGTCCTTTGGGATGACCCTGGAACCTCGGGAAGAGCCTGGGATTGCACTGCATATGCAAATGGGGCGATTAGCCAGTGTGCAATTGCAGTTTTGCATGGTAATTCTGCAGGCTGAGCCCCAGCTGGGCAGTGCTCATCGTTTTCCACACTCACCCATCTATTTCAATGCTTTTTTCACTCACAAATCTCTGTGTGCCTCCAGATGAGCAAAATCTCCCATCCTTTGGAAAGGCAGGGCTGCGTTGGATTGCGATTTCCCAGGGGAGGGGAAAAGAGTTCTCTTTATTTTCACTCCATAGTTTGTTTATAATGGGAATAAGCTCTTGGTAGAATATTTGCAATAAAAAAGCTTTGAAATTGATTAAATGCCTGAGGTTCCTCTTGGCCATTAACCAAACTTGGCAGCCATTTATTGCTTTGAACAGAGCAAGGCAGCAGAGATAATCCCTTCAATGGAATAATTCCTTTCAATATAATGAAGTATAAACAGCAGCGTGATGATGTCAAAGTTCCGGATTTTAGGAACGACGCAGGAATATTGTGTTACCAGCAACGGATGCTTCTGATTTGGAAATTTCTGAGAAAGAGAAATTGTTTGCCATTTTTGTGCCAGCAATTTTTGTTCTAAAAGATCCTCGCTTTTACTTCTAGTTAGTATCAAAAAAGGGAAAAAAAGAAAAAAGGAAGGAAAAAATTATTGGATAAAAGGAAAGCGGAAAAATCCAATCTGCCAGCACAGGGCCACCTCCCCTATCCGCAGTGTCACTGATGTCACTGCAAAGCTCCTTCAACCACATCCCTTCCCAGTTGTGGAGAGCAGCCCTTGATTTCCAGTACTGCATTTAGTCATGATTTCCTTTCTGAGAACAGAGCTGCAGCTCAGCACCTCTGGGATTTGCTTCTGGCAAAGATCTGCAGCTCCAGATGTGCCCAAAAACCCCATCCAGTGAGGGGGGAGCAGCAGAGCTCCCTGTGTGCTCTGCTGGGGGATATTTCATGGAATCCTTCAATCCCACCCCTGCCATGGCAGGGACACCTTCCACTGCCCCAGGCTGCTCCAAACCCCATCCAGCCTGGCCTGGGACACTGCCAGGGATCCAGGGGCAGCCACAAGGAGAATATAACACATATTTTGGGTTCTACTCCATTGTATTGCAGCAAAATGCCACCAAATATTTTAATGCATGTGTGAGTCTGCCCAACGAACAAATTGAAGTGCAAACACCCCCAGAAGTTTTTCCTGCAGCAGAGGGACTCCAGCCCGCTCCCTGGGCTCCCCAGGAAGCATCACTCCACTCCAAACTCCAATTGTAGACAAAAAAAATCCCTTTCTGGAACACATACCAGAGTCAGTTTTTCACTGGAGCTTTACGTTTTTCTAGGCCACTTGCTTACCCTAAATATCCTCCCTTTGCAGTCTCTGCCTGTTTACGATAGACCCAATTAGTCAGATCTCAATCAGCCGAGCTCCAGCCCAGTTTTAATGAGGGCTCTTTGAAGCTGTATCGTTAGGCTGAGAGGCACTGCTCCCTCCTTGGGGGAGCTGCTCCAGTTCTCTGTACCACTGCTTGCTCTCTGGGGGAATTTTTCTGCCGTCCCGAGGGTTCTGCTCCTTGCCCGAGGCTTTGGGATGAGGGCTGCAGTCCTGCTGTGGGAGTCAGACCCTGCAGTTCTGTTCAGGAATGATGGTGTTTTGGGGTGGAGATTGTCCATGACTGGAGCTCCTTCTGCTTCTGAGCACCTTCAGCACTTCTAGTGCTGCTGATCCTGCAGGAGCAGGGTGAGCTGAGATCCCAATCCTCCAGCAGGGTCTGTGGGGTGGTCTGGCTTATCCCATTTTGGCTCAGAGCAGATCCTGGGCGTGTGGGGTGATCTGTGGTGGGAC
>VZRM01006686.1:0-42075 GCA_013397955.1 Grantiella picta
TCTCCCCATTCCCCCAGGAGTTAAGGAGCACCTGGTCCCTGTGTTGCCCCTTCCTGCTCAGCCAGTGGGATAAAACGAGTCAAGCTCTGCAGGAATGGGCTCCTGGAGTGTCTCACACAGGCGAATACGCAAACTGAGTTGGATTTTTGAGTTGGTTTTTTTTTTTCTTTCCCACTCCCACTTGCAGGAGGACCAAGGGATTTACCAGAGCAAGGTCCGGGACATGATCAGTGACAACCAGTATCGGCTCATCGTCAACATCAACGACCTGCGGCGCAAGAATGAGAAGAGAGCCAGCAGGTGGGTCTGGGGCACTGGGGTCACCTGGGGCACTGGGCCTGAGAAGGGTTTCAAAGGTCCAGCCCTGGTTCTGCAGGTCATTTGTCACAAGAAAGAGCCAAACCTTTTCCTGTGGTGAAAGCCAGGGCTTCATCGCCTTTACAGGGAGCAATTTTTTCAATATCTCATCTCACCCTGCCTTTTGTCAGTATGAAGCCATTCCCCCTTTTTCTGTCACTCCAGGCTCTTGTCCCAAGTCCCTCTCCAGCTCTCTTGGAGCCCCTTTAGGCACTGGAAGGGGCTGTAAGGTCTTCTCAGAACCTTTTCTTCCCCAGGCTGAACAACCCCAACTCCTTCAGCCTTTTTTAGGATGCTCAGGGATATTCTAGACCAGGCTTGCCAATCTGCCTAGGGTCATGAGGTTTTCTAGATGTGCTTGGATTTATTGTCGTCCTGGCTGTTAGTGCCAGGAGATCTCACACAGAGCTGTGATGGGCTTTTTGTTGACCTCCTGCTCCTGGTAATTTTGTGGAGCAAGTGGGGGTGTGGGAAAAGTGTTGAGGAGGAAGGGGTTGACCCATCTGCTTTGTCACCTCTCTGTGCTGCAGACTCCTGAGCAATGCCTTCGAGGAGCTGATCGCCTTCCAGCGCGCCCTGAAGGATTTCGTCGCCTCCGTGGACGCCACCTATGCCAAGCAGTATGAGGACTTCTACATCGGGCTGGAGGGCAGCTTTGGCTCCAAGCATGTGTCCCCACGGACACTGACAGCCTGTTTCCTCAGCTGCATCGTCTGCGTGGAGGGCATCGTGACAAAGTGTGAGACTGGGGGACACCAGGGGCTGTGGCTGTGGCTGTGGAGGAGCTGGAGCTGGAGAGGGACTTGGGACACGGGTCTGGAGGGACAGGACAAGGGGGAATGGCTTCGTGCTGGTGGAGGACAGGCGTAGATGGGATATTGGGAAGGAATTGTTCCCTGTGAGGGTGGTGAGGCCCTGGCACAGGGTGCCCAGAGAAGCTGTGGCTGCCCCTGGATCCCTGGAAATGTCCCAGGCTCGGAGCAGCCTGGGATAGTGGAAGGTGTCCTTGCCCATGGCAGGGGGGCTGGAACTGGATGATCTTTGATGTTCCTTCCAGCCCAAACCATTCCATGATTCTGCATCCTGGCAACCTCAGCCAGGGAGCAGGGAGCTTGGCAGAAGGGCTTGAGTGTTGGGATGGTCTTTAAAATCAGCAAATCCTGTCCACGTTTGACAGTGAGTTGTGACCCAAGTCCTTTTAGTGTAGGATACCTTGTTGGGGGCTGTCTGCTGACAGAGGGGCAGGACATCCCAGCCTGTAACTCCTCTCTTTCCCAACCCCAGGCTCTCTGGTGCGTCCGAAGGTCGTCCGGAGTGTCCATTATTGCCCAGCTACCAAGAAAACGATTGAGCGCCGATACACGGACATGACCTCCCTGGATGCTTTCCCATCCAGCTCCATCTACCCTACAAAGGTGAGGTGAAGCAGCAGCAGGTTCCTCTGGGGAGAATGTGCCAGCTTCAATATGGGGCTGGTGAACCCTAGCCTCCAGTCCTGCTAAATCACCCTTTCCAGCACTCAGGTGGTGCAGCCTGTGTTCCCCCTGCTCAACTGACCCCACCTCTCCTCCCCGCTCTCCTGAAAAATAGTGCTCATCTTTTTATCTGGGTCCCTGCTTTAGGATGAAGAGAACAACCCGCTGGAGACAGAGTTTGGCCTCTCGGTCTACAAGGACCACCAGACCATCACCATCCAGGAGATGCCTGAAAAGGCCCCAGCTGGGCAGCTGCCACGCTCGGTGGATGTGATTCTGGACGATGACCTGGTGGACAAGGTGAAGCCTGGGGACCGAATCCAGGTGGTGGGGACATACCGCTGCCTGCCAGGGAAGAAAGGAGGCTACACTTCAGGCACTTTCAGGTGGGTCTGCTTTGGGCTTCAGCCCCCTCATCCTGGTTGGTTGGGTCATGTCTCTGGGGAGAGCTGGGTCAAACAGTGGCTTAAATCCCTTGGAAGTGGTTTGTACCTTGATCCTAATCACTGAATATGCTGAGTTGGAAGGGATCCACAAGGATCATTGAGTCCAATTCCTGGCCCTGCACAGGACACCCCAACAATCCCACCCTGTGTTGCCCAAATACTCCTGGAGCTCTGGCAGCCTTGGGGCTGTGACCATTCCCTGGGGGGCTGTTCACTGCCCCAACCACCCTCTGGGGGAAGAACCTGTTCCTGATATCCAACTTAAACATCTCTCACACAGCTCTAGCTGTTCCCTCTGGTCCTGTCCCTGGTCCCAGAGAGAAGAGGTTTGTGCCACTTCTCCACTTCCCCTCGTGAGGAAGCTGTAGACTGTGATGAGGTCTCCTCTCACAACATGTAGCTGTGACTTCCAGCTGTGCCCAGAAGGGTTTGCATACTCTTAAAAGATGCTTCACTGATGGCCTAGCACAGTCACATCGAGGATGCTACAGCTGTTAAAGCTTCCCAACCCTTTCCAGGGCTTCCTAGAGCAAGTGATGGCCCTGTGGGAGTTCCTGCCGTGTTGTTGCTGGGGCTCTGTGGGGTTTGCAGAGCTGACCATGGCTGTGTCCCTTCTCCAGGACCATCCTCATTGCCTGCCATGTGAAGCAGATGAGCAAAGACGTCCGGCCTCTCTACTCTGCTTCTGATGTGGCCAAGATCAAGAGATTCAGCAAGAGTCGCTCCAAGGTATTTGAGTCTTGTGTCCAAGCAGGAAGTTTCAGCTTGGCACGTGGCTAAGGAGGTTCTTGTTGGGTTGCAGGTAACTCTGCAGCCCTCTTAGCATGTTGTTGCATTTTCCAGCTAATTTCCTTTGAATTTTCTGCTTAAACTGTGATCAGGTCCTGTTGTTTTTCTTGCTGCTTCTGCACTGCTTGGAGAGCATCCTTCCTGCTGGCAGCTCTGCTGTGTCCTGACCCTGCCAGCAGGTTTCCAGGGAGTTTCCTCTGCAGAAGAAACACCTTTTTTCTAACCCCAGACTGAGAAAATGGGATCCTGTCCCAGCCTTTTAGGCTCAGAGCTTTCCTTTGTAGCACAGAGAGGAGCTGTGCTCTCACTGCTTCCAGTGCTCATTTGGGTGGCAGTGACAGCATGGTCCAGGGCTTCATCTAAATCCCACTGAAAGAAAACTCTGGCCAACAGTCTTCTCCTCTCCAAATAATTTTCACCCATGTGGCTCTGCAATAAGAATAAGCTGGAATTTGGGCTGAAATGGTCTTTTGAAGCATTGCTTGTTCTTGCTTGCTCCAGTCCACGTTACGAGCTGTGCTCTGCCTCTTCTGCCTTAGGATATCTTTGACCAGCTGGCCAGATCCCTGGCTCCCAGCATCCATGGGCACGAGTACATCAAGAAGGCCATTCTCTGCATGCTGCTGGGAGGGGTGGAGAAGATCCTGGAGAATGGGAGTCGCATCCGAGGAGACATCAACATCTTGCTGATAGGTCTGGAAGGGCTTGGCAGAAGCACCCACAGTTGGTGTTGTTGGGGGTGAGGTGCAGGATTCTGGATTCAGTTTTGTGGAGTAACTGAGGTTGGAGAGGACATCTGGAGGTTTTTGGTCTGGGGCTGTGTGCAGGGCTGAGCTGGTGTCACTGGTAGGTCAGTTTGCTTTGAGATTCCTCCAGTTGGTTTTGAAGTCCTCCAGCGATGGAGATGTGTCCAGGTGTGGAGTCCTCAGCACGAGAAAGATGTGCACTTGTTAGAGTGAGTCCAGAGAAGACCATGGACAGGAATACAAGGGCTGGAGCCCCTCTGCTCTGGAGGAGGCTGGGAGAGCAGGGCATCTCCAGGGAGACCTCAGAGCTCCTTCCAGTGCCTAAAGAGGCTCCAAGAGAGCTGGAAGAACTTGGGACAAGGGATGGAGGGACAGGATAAGGGGAAATGGCTTCAAACTGCCAGAGGGCAGGGAGAGATGGGATATTGGGAAGGAATTGTTGGTTGTGAGGGTGGTGAGGTCCTGGCACAGGATGCCTGGAGAAGCTGTGGCTGCTCCTGGATCCCTGGAAGTGTCCAAGGCCAGGCTGGACAGGGCTTGGAGCAACCTGGGATAGTGGAAGGTGTCCCTGTCCATGGCAGAGAACATGGAATGAGGTGAATTTTAAGATCTCTTCCATCCCAAACCATTTTGTGATTCTAGGGGATCCCATGACCTCTGTGAGTCATTATCCCAATTTTTGCCTGCCCTCAAGGATTTTTTTTTTTTTTATTTCTTTCTATGTCCACTTAGGATTTCCTATGATCCAAATTGTCCCCATTGCCTCTTGTCCCATCTCCATCACCTCTCAAATCTCTTATCTCTCTCTTCTCTGTTTCCTCCCATGGGATCATCAGTGATGGTGGGCAGTTAATCTGCTCGCCTTATTTTCTGAACTCTGAAAAACCCCATTCTGTCCCCTTTCCCCTCCTCCTTTTTCTACCCTGAGCACCCCAAACCAGACATGGGGTGATGTTGCAGTTGGTGTCCAGGTGATTTGTGGTTCATAAATGTGCTGTTCTCCATCCCAGGAGACCCTTCTGTGGCCAAATCCCAGCTGCTGAGGTATGTGCTGAGCACAGCACCCCGGGCCATCCCCACCACTGGCAGAGGCTCCTCTGGCGTTGGCCTCACTGCTGCTGTCACCACAGACCAGGAGACAGGTGAGGAGTGTTGGGGTGATGCTTTTTAACCCCTGGGAGGGACTCTGTGACATCCAGGGCTCCTATTTTTCTGATCTGAGAGGTTTTTTCCAACCTTAATCAAATTTATAATGTTCATTCTGCAGTGACACTTGCAGGACTTGCTCCATCCAGAAGCTTTATGCTAATGATTATTCAGGATCATGGGATGCCGTGTTTTGGGATATTTTCTCCACCTTTCTTAGCTGGTGGTCTTCTTTACTCCTCTTCTACTTGGTGAACCCTATGTGAGGGCCACCAGCAGCCTGGATTTTGTCTTCCTCATGGTCAGGCATTCCTAACCCTGATCCTTATCCTAGGTGTTCTCTCTGCTGTCGAGTTGGGTTGGAGAGCAACCCAGAAGGATGCTGCTGCTCCTTGAGGCTCCCCTCATCCCAGGGGTGATGGGGATGGCAGGGCAGGGGACTTGTAGGGCCAGTGGGTGCTGGTTGACCCTCTCTTCTCCATCCCCACCCCAGGGGAGCGGCGCCTGGAAGCAGGAGCCATGGTGTTGGCCGACCGGGGTGTGGTGTGCATCGACGAGTTCGACAAGATGTCCGACATTGACCGCACGGCCATCCACGAGGTGATGGAGCAGGGACGAGTGACCATCGCCAAGGCTGGCATCCAGGCCCGCCTCAACTCCCGCTGCAGCGTTCTGGCTGCTGCCAACCCCGTCTATGGCCGGGTGAGTGCTGTGAGAGCTCCCTGGAGAAGGGAGGAGGCAGCTGGTGAATCCCAAAAGATCCCCCAGACCGGTGGCTTGGATCCTTGGCACAGCAGAAACATTGTTGGTTTGGTGTCTGCTGTGGTCATGGCTCTGCTGGAGCAGAGAGGGGCTCCTGGAATTTCTCACCCCATTTTGGTGTGTGGGGCAGCCCAGGTGACCCTCATGCTGGTGATGAGTCTCAGTCTTGGTGTTTGATGAGGGATTGAAGAAAATAATGGTTTTCTTTGGAAATAAGAGCTACACCCACCTGGCAGGATGGGGAAAAGTGGCTGAATGGCTTCAGCAGGCTGGGTTTGGTGTGGTGTCCAGCTGCCAGGACACCCATCTGTCCGTCTCTCCATCCATCCATCCATCCATCCATCCATCCATCCATCCATCCATCCATCCATCCATCCATCCATGCCTGGCCCAAGGAGGTCCCCCCACCCTCCCTGGTGATCAGGACTGACCCATGAGGGTCTCCTGTAACCCCTCACCTCGTCCTTCCCCAGTATGACCAGTACAAGACGCCCATGGAGAACATCGGCCTGCAGGACTCTCTGCTCTCCCGTTTCGACCTGCTCTTCATCGTCCTGGACCAGATGGACCCCGAGCAGGACAGGGAGATCTCAGACCACGTCCTGCGGATGCATCGCTACCGCAACCCCAACGAGCAGGATGGGGATGGTGAGTCCCTTCCAACTGCTCAGTCCCATCCCTCCTCAGCCAGGTGTCACCTTTCGGTGGCAGCTCTCAGAGCTCAGCACCCCTGCCTTGGTTGGGGACTATTTTTGGTGGCTTTTGGAAGTTGCTCCAGAGGGTAAAATCCTATTCTCCGTGACATTCCCCTCTCCAGCCATGCCCCTGGGCAGCTCCGTGGAGATGCTGGCTACAGATGACCCTGACTTCGTGCAGGAGGAGGAACAGGAGCTCCAGGTGTATGAGAAACACGATGACCTCCTGCATGGACCCAACCGCCGCAAGTGAGTCCTTCATCCACGGCCCCTGGAGCTCCCTAAGGGTGTCCAGAACTGTGGGTTCCTGGGTTTGGCCTGAATATCCAGGCAGTGCCAGCCATGCTCTAGGTGGTCCATAGGGAGGTAAGTGGGTAGGATGCCAAGGAAGCCTTTCTCTGGGCTTGATCCCTTGTGCCAGCCAAGTGGGGTGATGCCTTAAAAGCTGGCAAAAGATGAGGCAGACACAGCAGTATAGGGAAAAAAGGGTATTACCTTGGTTTTAATAGGATCCTTGGTGCTCAACTCATCAAAGTTGGAAACACACGGAGGAGTCCCCCGTGTACAACACATACACAATTTTATGAACCTCACAAAGTAGCATAGCTACCCAAAATCCCACAATAAGAAACTTAACAAATGAGGTAATTTTGTCCCCCTATTCTAATTACCCCCTTCCAAGTGAGATTGCAGCTTAGTTTACAAAAACATGTTCCAGAGAGGAGGCTCCATCCAAGGTTGGAGCCTCTAGCTCTGAGATAGTTATGAATGTTTTGTCTTTCCCCTTGGAGAATCCCCAAACTAAGCTAAATATCAAACTACAACAGTTATAAACATGTAGCGCTAAAGTACGAGGGGTGTTTGTGAAGGGTACAAGGAAGGGGACAAAAAGGGTATAAAAATGTCTAAAAAGGGTATAAAAAGAAAGGACGAAAAACCATCAGGCAAGTGGGGAACCTCTGCTGGAACTGAATTCCCTACCCGCCTGCATGCCCCTGGAGAGGTATAAATGATGGGGAAGCCCATCCTCACTGTGAATCCCATGTGTATACGTGCATTCCCACAGGGAGAAGGTCGTCAGCATGGAGTTCATGAGGAAATACATCCACGTGGCAAAGATGATCAAACCGGTGCTGACCGAGGAGTCGGCAAACTACATCGCCGAGGAATATTCCCGCCTGCGCAGCCAGAGCGAGATGAACTCGGACGTGGCCAGGGTGAGCCCTGGGAGCAGCTCCCTCTTGGGCTGGTGCCTTATCTCTGGGCCTAGAATTTCGAGCCAGACACAGTTAAGGGGATAAAAAGGGGTTACCTTTTAATAAGGACCCTTAGGTGCACAGTTTGTCAGGTGGAAAACGCCGAAGATGCGCACAGTGTGTGATGCATATACAATTTTTATAGGCTTTACAAATTCGCACATCTGACAAAGAGTCCCCAGTAAGGAGCTCAGTGGGTGAAGTAATGCCCCCCAGTTCTGGTAAATTCTAGGTTCTCCCCCCTTGGATGAGGCTTGAACCCTATTTAAAAAATAAGTCTCAAAGAGCTGGTTTCAGCCTTGGTTTCTGTGGAGAACCAAGATGGCATGGGGGCTTCAAGCCCTCAGCTTGGAGGCTGTTTTGTCTTTCTGCTTAGAAAAGTACTGAAACTTGGGATACAGTAATAGGCTACAAAGCTACAAATATGCGTGCTAAGAGTGCAGAGAATACATAAAAGGTATATAAAAGAAAAAAGAAAAAAATCAGCATGGCATCAGGGCTGGGAGGAGGGAAACTGAGGCACAGGCTCCCCTCTCTCGTTATGGGTGTTTTCCACCTTGGATGTGTCACCTCTCGTTGAGTGTCACACCGACACCTCTCTCTGTCCCCCCAGACCTCTCCCATCACAGCCCGGACCCTGGAGACCCTGATCCGCCTCTCCACGGCCCACGCCAAGGCCAGGATGAACAAAACTGTGGATCTGCAGGATGCTGAGGCAGCTCTGGAGCTGGTGCAGTTTGCCTACTTCAAAAAGGTGAGGGGAAGGTGTCTCTGTTCCCAGGGGATCCCAGGATTGTCCTTGGAAAGGCTGAGCTTGGTGCAGGCTAAGCACCCTGGGCTGCTGGTGGGATCTTTCCTGAACATATTGTGGGATGAGGCCACTATTGTTGGGTTGGTCCCTAAAAGCAGTTTGAGTGGAAATGGGGTGTGACTCCATCCTGCCTTTGCCTCACAGGTGCTGGAGAAGGAGAAGAAGCGCAGGAAGCCTGCAGAGGATGACTCAGACACTGAGAAGGAGGAAGATGAGGAGTCACAGCCCAAGGAGGAACGCAGGACAAGGAGGTAGGAACCAGGGCAAGGGAGTGGGAGGGACATCATGAAAAGGGCACCATCCTCTTCTGAGGTTGTCACAGGCTTTGGGGAAGTACTCCATGTTTTGCTCAGCCAGGTGGTTTGTCCCACCCCATTTGTAATGGAGGGACGTCATAATTTCGTGGATAAGGAACTGGCTGGCTGGCCACATCCAAAGATGTGAAGCACTGGCAGAGGTTTCCCAGAGAAGCTGTGGCTGCCCCTGGATCCCTGGAAGTGTCCAAGGCCAGGCTGGACAGGGCTTGGAGCAACCTGGGATAGTGGAAGCTGTCCCTGCCCATGGCAGGGGGTGGAACTGGATGATCCTTAAGGTCCCTTCCAGCCCAAACCCTTGGTTAACCTCTTCTTTCCTCTCCCAGGAGGAAGAAGCCTCGCACAGAAGGCGAGGAAGGCTCCTATGACCCTTATGACTTCAGTGACGCCGAGGAGGAGATGCCACAGGGTGAGTCCCTGGCTTTGGTGACACCTGGCTCCTGAGGGTGCTGCTGCCTTCAGCTCTGCTGGGTGTGCACAGCCTGGGGATGTTACTGTTAACTGTGATCCCTGGCGTGGTGCAGCACCATCCAGAGCCACACATCAGTGTGAGACAGAGTTAGATTAGATACTGGCAAGAAATTCTTCCCTGTGAGGGTGGTGAGGCTCTGGCACAGGTTGCCCAGAGAAGCTGTGGCTGCCCCTGGATCCCTGGAAGTGTCCAAGGCCAGGCTGGACAGGGCTTGGAGCAACCTTAGGGTAGTGGAAGGTGTCCCTGTCCATGGCAGGGGGCTGGAATGAGATGACCTTTAATGTCCCTCACAACCCAAACCATTCTATGATGCTATTGCTGCTTTAATTTTTTTCCATCCACCTCCCAGCCGCTGCAGAAATCACAGTATTAGGAGGCAGTTTGGCATCAGCCCCTTGTCCTGAGCCCGGTACTTTAGCTGTGTGCTTGGACAGCAGGCACAGGGTGAAGGTAACTCTTCTTCTGCTCCAGTTCAGGCACACACTCCGAGAACACCCGAAGCCTCGGGAGCTGGCGAAGGGAAGAAGCTGGAGTTGGCTGAGCCGAGGTGAGTGGGTGCAGTACCTGTGTGTCCACCTCCCTCAGTGTCTCCAGGCTGTTGTCCCATCCTGGAGATGAATCCCTGATCCTTCCAGCTCCAGTTTCTGGCTTTCCTGCTGCTGCTGGAATGGGGAAGGGCTGAGGCATCCTGGGCTGGGAGCACGGGGAAGGATTTTTGTGTGGTCTCCAAGGGTGATTCCCTCTCCCCTGACCAGGTTGAAAGCATTCAAGGCTGCTCTCCTGGAGGTGTTCAGAGCTTCCCACGCCCAGTCTGTGGGCCTGAAGAAAGCGATGGAATCCATCAACCACGACAACCCCGAGCCCTTCTCGGCGGCCGAGGTGAAGGTGGCTCTGGCCCACATGCAGGATGACAACCAGATCATGGTGTCTGATGACATTATCTTCTTAATCTGAGCCTCTGGGTGCAAGAGCTCGAGTTCTTGTGGACTCTCAGCCTGGAGACTCCTTGTGTTTCAATGCTTTGTGTGGCTGAGCTGGACTTTGGAGAGCTCAAGTCTCTGCACTTTCTCGCTGTGCATTGCTGGCACCGAAAAAACAGAGCCAGGAGCTCTGGGAGTTCTTGCTGTCTTCAAAGTGGAATATTTGGGAAGTAGTTTATGCAAGGGGACTAAAGGAAAAACCTAGGGGCAAATTGTCAGTGTTTTTAATGTATTGTTTTTAGCTTTGGTGGTAAGAGTTCCAGCTTTTAAATAAAATCTGGATTTAGGAATCCAGCATCTGGTAGTGGTGATGAGAAACAGTAGGAGAGCTCCACTATTAGTGAAGCTTTTATTTTCCCCTTTTTCTCAATTTTGCCTCGATTTTATTGCCTAGATCTGCTTGTCTTACAAGGAAAGGTGCCTAAAGCCTGTTCCTGTTGGTTCTGCTCCTCCCACCCACCTTGAGGAGGATGATTCCTGGCTAGGGAGGGGCAGGTTTAGTCTGACCTGCTCCACTGCCCATGGGTCAGCTTGGATTTCCAGGTTTCACACCCATGGTTGGAGTTTTGCCCCAAGGGAAGCACCAGGGATTCTCTGAGCTGTCCAGGGAATGTGTCCCTGGCACAGATGAATTCCATCTCCTTCTGCTCCTGCTTTTAGCCTGGGATCATGCCCTGGTGATGGCTTTAAAGAAAAGCTGAACACACAGAACAGCTGGGGCTGCTTGTGAGCCAGAGCTGCTGAAGATTTGGAATTTTTAAAAATTTCTTTTTCTTTTGTCCTGGTGAGTTTGAGGTTAACCTTTGGAGAAACCTCTGAACAGGTTTGCTGTTGTCCCTTCCCATCTCCAGACACCTGCACAGCTCATGCTCTCTTGTTTCTGGATGCTATAAATCTTGATTTGGTTAATAAAAATGTCCATACTGTTCACCCCACGACTGGCTGCTCAGGTAGATGTAAAATTCCCACTTTTGGGGATACAGCTGCAGATGGGACCTGTGCTGCTATGGAAGGACTTCTGCCTGGTGACCTCTAAAAGCCAGATTTCTGAGCTCCTCTCATCCGACACAGTTGTGACAGCAGGGCTGGAGGGGATTTTGCATGTTTGCAGCTTCCTAAAGATCTCTGGGTGGATGTGTTGTGCTGCTGTGGAGCGAGCTCAGACCTACAGACTGTGTTTGGCTCAAAAAACTGCAAAGATTGGGGAAGATGAGTTAAACACACAGATCTTCATTATGGAGATGGAGTGGGAGAGCTGGGATTGTTCAGACGGGAGAAGAGAAGGCTCTGGAGAGACCTTGGAGCCCCTGCCAGTGCCTAAAGGGGCTCCAGGTGAGCTGGAGGGGGATTTGGGACAAGGGATGGAGGGACAGGACACAGGGAATGGCTTCCCACTGCCAGAGGGCAGGGAGAGATGGGATATTGGGAAGGAATTCTCCCCTGTGAGGGTGGTGATGCCCTGGCACAGGTTGCCCAGAGAAGCTGTGGCTGCCCCTGGATCCCTGGAAGTGTCCAAGGCCAGGCTGGATGGGGCTTGGAGCAACCAAATCTAGTGAAAATTGTCCCTGCCCATCCCATAATTCTATGATTTTGTGGTTTTCCTGACCTTGCAGCTGGAGCACCGCTAACACTGAATTCCCATCACAGGACACCAGGAGGAGCTCCAGGGTAGAGAAATTGGTTATTTCCCTGTCCTGTAGCCCGGGGCTGCAGGATGTGGCTGACTACCTCCCCCCTGTGCTGGTGGCCACCTATGTACATCCTTTGCTGTTGGGAGAGGTGTCTTTGCTGAGACCTCTCCCAAAAACAGCTCCCGAAGGTGGAGAGGTTTGTGGGGATCAGCTGAATCTGACCAATGACCTGAATCTGTGATACCACCTGAGGCATCATCCAGTTCATAGGTGCTCAACTGTGAGGGCAGCGAAGCTGTAAATTTTATATACATTAAAATATTTACGTTTTATATAATATTTGTATATTATGAAAGTATATTTCAATTTTAGGCTTCTCATGACAAAGGCATTGAGGAAAATCGTGGGGTGGCCAGAGAGGCCAGGAGCAAGCTGCTGGAAGTACAAGCCCTGTTCTGTGCTGCAGCTGACCTCAACCTGAAATATTTATTTTTTTTACCCTGACATTTGTAGATTTTGGAGGCTGCAATTTCAGCCCTTTGCTGCTGCAGGCTGGGGAAGATCCTCTGAGCAACCTGGTCTAGTGGAAGGTGGCAGGGGATGGGATTGGATGGTCTTTGAGGCCCTTCCCAAGCCAAACCATTCTGTGATTCTATCAGCCAACCTGAAATGAGGCATTCCTTGTGTCTGGAACCCCTGCAATGCTGTGAAAACCTGAAGCTAAGTGTGTAGCAAATCCTGAAGTGCAAACAGTGCTGTTCCCTTATAGGAGCTCGAGAGTAGAAGAGATCTTGTAAACGAAATTAAAATTCTCTGGTTTATTTCCGATTCCCCCTCCCTGCTCGAAGCCCTTGATGTATGAGAAGGAAAAGCTTTTTGAGATAATTTTATATTACTTCATATAAGGAAAAAAAATCTTCCCTGTGAGGGTGGTGAGGCCCTGGCCCAGGTTGCCCAGAGAAGCTGTGGCTGCCCCTGGATCCCTGGAATTATCTCAGAACAGGGTTTGGAGCAACCTGGGATAGTAGAAGGTGTTTCTGCCCATGGCAGGGGATTGGAACTGTGTAATCTTTAATGTCCCTTCCCACCCAAGCCATTCTGTGATTCTGTGAACACAACTATTTTTCCTCCCTTGTGATGATTCACGTTTGGTGGCCTCTTTTCGACTACATTTTATAGGGAACTTCCACTCAAGACAAGTTCAGTTGTAGGAAATTCCGGCTCAGAGAGGGAATCCCTCCTGAAGTTACGAGCTGCTGAAGACACAAGAAGTGAGTGGAAAGTGGTGGTGAGGGTTTATAATGTGTATTTGGTGTGGTAACGTCATTGATTCATCACACATAACCCTTTCCACTCAACCCTGTTCCTGCACAATCCAGCCCATTTTCATGGCAGTGCCCTTTCCTTTCACAGCAAGCGCTCAGGGGGAGAAAAAGCAGGTCAGTTCCTGGGCTAAAAAAGTGGATTTCTGGTAATTCTACCCTCTCTTGCTCTTCCACAGTCCGTGCTGCATCTCAGTCAGAGTAGGAATGTGTGTCACAGTGATGATGCTGCCTCAGGTGACCTTGGTAACCTGAAATGTGACAAATGTACGTGAGGAGAGTCGCTGTGCTCTGAGCTGTCGGTTGAACCAGACCACAAAATCATGACAACATCCTGCAGTGATGTAAAGCATCAGTCGATGGAGATTTCTGCTGGGGTTACTCAAGAGAGGTGACAGAGCAGGGACCAGATTAGTCCCTTCTCTTCGGAAAGTTCTAGGAATTTGTAAGAGGTTTCTGATTTTCTGTAGGACTGAAAATGCCATGAATCTGTTGATTTCCTGGATGAACGAAGATGAATTTGTGTGAAGAGTCCTACGCTTCATGCTCTGGCTCCAGCTTGGCTACATGGCTTTGGGAAAGGTTTCTCTCAGGGCTTTTCTCCATAGAAAAGCTGGTGAAATTGATTATATGGGTTTTTTTCTGCCATAAATATAACTTTTTCTCCCAAAGAGACCTGCTGGTGCTCCAGGGGAAACAGCACAGGCACTGATCTTTCCCTCCAGCTGGTGGTTGGTCCTTTCTGTATCACAGGATGCAAAATCCTATTTCCACTTTTGTTTTCATACATCTCTCCCCTAATTAAGTGGGGATTGTGTGTTTAAGAGGAATTAAAGCTTCCATGAACACAAAGGAGCAGGACCAGGCAGAGGAATTAAAATGAAGCTCCTGACCCAGCTCTTCCAGGGCTGTCCAAGGACAATGGTCAACCCAAATCCCACCATGTCCCATGTGAGTCCCACCAGACAAGTCAGTGGGAGAGGCTTTCTTCACATGGCCTGGCTGGCTACAGGGCCATGGGACTTATTCCAGTGTTTTGGGATTGTGTAAGACTTACAGGATGTTCAGGAGCAGGAGCAAATATGGGTGAAGGAAAGGATAAAGGTGGATCAGTAAGAAATCCTGTGTGGGAATGATAAAGACATCAAGCTGGACTAGCTCCAGATTATTCCATGAATCTGGGCAGGATGCCAGACCAGAGACTAGAGGATCTGCAAATTGGCTACTGGGAACACTGGGAGGTCTAGAGCAGCTACTGCAGAGATTGTTGGGATCTTGGAGTTGGGTACTGGTGAGGATATGGATCTGGAGGAGCTGTTGGGGAGATCCACTGGTGTGTTGGAGTCTCCTCATGAAGCAATGGGGACACTGGGGGATCCAGGGGCAGCTGCTGGAGAGACCCAGTGGGGGAGTCACCACCCCTGGAGGTGTCCAAGGAACTCCTGGATGTGGCACTCAGTGCTCTGGGCTGGGTGACAAGGTGGGGATCAGACACAGGCTGGACTCAGTGATCTTGGGGATCTTTCCCAACCTGATTCCATGAATCTACACATATATCCACACTCCCAGCTGCTTGGCAGGATCCTGACTCCATGCGAGTTTGTTCCAATGCTGCCAAATGGAGTCTTACACTCCCAGATGCCCCACACTTCCCCCCTCACTTTTGCTGTGCCATCACTGTGCTGGTGGGGGGGGATACAGCCCTTATAGGTGCTTTAAAATGAGAAAAAAAGTTTAAAAATACTTTGTATTTTCTCTAGCCCCTCCAGTACTCAGAGGAGAGTTAGAAAAAATGGAATGTGGTGTCGCCATGGGGATGGACACACAGAATTAATCACAGAATAAGGTTGGAAAGATCAACAAGATCAACAAGATCATCAAGTTCAACCTGTGACTGATCCCTACCTTGTCACCCAGCCCAGAGCACTGTGTGCCACATCAGTTGTTCCCTAAACACCTTCAGGGGTGAGGATTCCACCACCTCCTTGGGCAGCCCCTTCCAGTGCCTGACCACACTTTCCATTAAGAAATTCTGCCTGATGTCCAACCTGAGCCTCCCCTGGCACAGCTTGAGGCCGTTCCCTCTTATCCTGTCCCTCATTCCCTGGGAGCAGAGCCTGACCCTGCTGACTGTCCCCTCCTGTCAGGAGTTGTGCAGAGCCAGAAGGTTCCCCCTGATCCCCCTTTTCTCCAGGCTGAGCTCCTTTCCCAGCTCCCTCAGCTGCTCCTGGTGCTCCAGACCCTTCCCCAGCTCCATCCCCCATCATGTATGTCTGAGGAGTCCATCCAGGAAAAATGCTGCCCCAAGGTCCACCCAGTTTATGGGGCCAGAGAAGGAACAGGAGACCAGGATTCCAGCAGCACAGCTCAGGCAGGGGCTGGGAGTGAAAGCTGAGCTGGAATGGGGCTCCTGGTGATGGTGTTCAAGGCCAGTGAAGGTGATCAGTGCCCTCAGGGCTCTTACAGGCCGTGAATATTCAGAATTCTCCACGTGATGTCACCACAGTGGGGAAAGCATCCCAGCTCCTGGTGCCCTCAGATCTCCCAGGAGGAGTTCCCCATGGTGCTTATCCTTCCCCTGCAGGACACAGGGATCCCTAGGATGCGGTGGGGGTGGATTGTGCACTAGAAGGGAGGTTAAATGATGAAGTTCCATGTCCTGCCCTTGTTTTAAAACCCTTGTTGGGTGCCTGACTTTGCAGCTCGCCGATCTCTGCCGTTGGGTTTGTCTGAGGCACGTGGAAGTGCATCCACACCCGTGTTTGTGGTGAAAGAACACTATTATTAGAAAGAGGGGGGTGGGAAGGAGTGAAAAAAAAAACTGTCTGAACAGTTTGTGTTGGTTTATTTTTTCTTTTTCTGTCCTTATCTCTTGATCTGCCTGAATAAATGGTATTGGCTGGTTTGGGATGCTGGTGGTAATATCTGCCCTTCCCTTTTTTGGAGGCAGATGGGAGGAAGTGGGTTAAAAATTGCAATATCAGCTCCTAACCTCGGGTCAGGTAAGCCAGCTGTGCTGCAATGGAAAGGATGGCAGTGCCTCATCTTTGCTATAAAATGGGGATCACAGCTGGCTTTGAGACACAAGCAGGGCTGAAAGGACCTCAGAGAAGGAGAACTCCTGTTTCCTGTCACCCTGACATCCACCCAAAGCAGCAGGGAGGGTACCATGGCTTTCACCATGGTAAGTACTTACATTTAATAGAAAGGATGAGATGTATTTGTTGCAAGAGAGAAAGCAGAATGCAGATCCCCTGATTTGTACAGGAAACCCTTTTAGTCTTGCTGGGAGCTGAATGGGATGCTGAGTGTGCCTGAAGCAGCTGTTTGGTGATTTAGTGACAAGGGTGTGGTGCACTCTCCATTATTTATTTATCTCTTATTCATCAGCACTGCTGGTGTGGGAGTGGGAAAGAGTCCTTTTTGCAGACAAAAGCTAATCAAAATTGCTGAAATTTCTCTGTGGTTATCTGTGCATTTGAATTTCAACCTGGGTAGCATTTGCAGCACTGTCAGCTCCTGTGGTTTTCTTGAAAGCTCTGCGTTTATTTTGTCTTCTTTTTAGGAGTCAGACTTGATGATCCTCGTGGTTCCCTTTCACTTTAGGATATTCTATAATTCTATTATTTACTAAAACTCTGTCTACTGGAAATGGCCCAAGAATCCTAGATTTTCTCGGGAAAAGGGTTATTTCCAGCAGATGGCCAATTTTTACTGTCCTGAGAAAGCTGTGGCTGGGCAAGGTTTTAATCTCAGGCACAGGGTCAACTGAATCCTTACCCCACCTTTTAGATTGTAAGATGGTGCTGTGTGACTGCAGAGTAGGATTTTCACAGCTTGTGGGAGAGATGCTCTTCTTGGTGCAGAATCAACCATGGAACAGAATTTAAATCGGAGTTTAGCATCAGCTATGTTGAATTTTATTAACATCATTGTGCTACTTGCTCATCTTGGCCCATTTTACCCAAATATAATTATGAAAATGTTCTAGTTTAACCAAGACTTGGCTCTTTGTGTTCTTTCATTCCTGCCAGGGCAGAACTAACCACACCTTTCTCTCTCCCAGTTCAGATCACTGTTTTTGGTGCTGGTTTTAGCCCTCACTGTGAGGAGCTCATCCCACAGAAAGGCTGGGGCCTCTGCGGGGCTGAGTGAAGGTTGCCTGAACCAAAAGGATCCCAAATTCCCCACCACGGTGAAAGTTGACATCCGGATCAGCAACTCAGACCGCGCCTTTCAGGTGGTCCATGATGTCAGGAACAGATCTCTGGCTCCTTGGGATTACAGGTGACTGTTCAGTGAATTGTGTTCATATGTGAATTGTGGGTTGAATTACTGAATGATCTGTGCCACAGGTGGGTTTTTGTGGTCGTTGGTGGTTTGCTCTCAGCAAATGCCCAGAGTCCTGTGAATACTGCAAACACTTCTTGATGCACGCTGGCATTTTGATGTTGGGTGAGATTTCTCCAAGAGAAACTGTTTGCAGTGCAAAGAGGCATTGTTGGAATGGTTTCTAATCGTCTTGTCTGTCTTTGTCAGTCACAGAACCATTTAGGCTGGAAAAGCCCTCTAAGGTCATTGAGTCCAACCATTCCCCAGCACTGCCAAGGCCACCACTAAATGTCCCCAAGTGCCACATTTGCATGGCTTTTAAACCCCTCTAGGGATGGTGATTCCTCCCTGGGCAGCTGTACCAGGCCTTAACAGCCCTTTCAGGGACGAAATTTTTCTTAATATCCAATCTAAACCTCTCCTGAAGCAACGTGAGGCCATTTCCTCTTGTCCCTTTTTCCCTGGGAGCAGAGCCTGACTCCCCCAGCTGCACCCTCCTGTCAGGAGTTGTGCAGAGCCAGAAGGTTCCCCCTGAGCCTCCTTTTCTCCAGGCTGAGCTCCCCCAGCTCCCTCAGCCTCTCCTGGTGCTCCAGACCCTTCCCCAGCTCCTTTGGGCATCTTTCCCACCCCTCTGCCCCAAGCCTGTAGTGCTGCATGGGGTTGAAATAATGATGAAATTAATTATTCCTCTAGTAAAAGAATGACGTTGTAATTTCACATTTTCCTAACAGAAAGAAACTTCCAAATGCTGAAATTAAAACCAAACACAATTTAATAGGCCAGCTGTGAGTTGTGAGTATTTAACCCAAGCTCCACTCCGT
This sequence comes from Grantiella picta, assembly GCA_013397955.1. NCBI lineage: Eukaryota > Metazoa > Chordata > Aves > Passeriformes > Meliphagidae > Grantiella > Grantiella picta. Next base: position 18,356 of record VZRM01006686.1, read on the forward strand.
TCATTAGCTCCTAAGGTTGACACAGCAGCATTACCCTCCCAATGCTGATTCCACTCCTAGGAAATCATTGTGAAAATGTTGAAGACAGGGAAATCCTTTGTGTGATAGTGAGGATGCACAAGTAGATAGTACATGGAGATAAAAACAAGAATACCCTGCCAAACCACGATGTCCAAATGCATAAATCAGTTCTGTATCCAAATCCCCAGGCTGGACGAGGATCCCAACCGCTTCCCACGGGTGATTGCCGACGCCCAGTGCCGCCTGTCGGGCTGTGTGAGCCCCCTGGGGCAGGAGGACCACAGCCTCAACTCCGTGCCCATCAAGCAGGAGATCCTGGTGCTGCGGCAGGAGAGGCGCGGCTGCTTCCCCTCCTACCGCCTGGAGAAAAGGATCATCACCGTGGGCTGCACCTGCGTCACCCCAGTCATCCAGCACCAGTCCTAGAGCAGTCACTGGGGCAGGAAGACCTTGGGAAGAGGAGGTATCTCCTGTAGGAATCCCTCTGGTGGAATCCCACAGCCGCCTGCCTCGCAGCCCTGGAGTTCAACACACCATTCCCCTTCCAAACCTGAGAAAATTATCTCCTGAAGGTCGGGATTCTTGCTGTTCTTCATTTATGGATTTTAGGATGGGAATCACCATTAGCTGGTGATGGAGGGGAGGAAGAGTTTTTTTTGTGATCTCAAGCAGTGACTTCTTAAAGTTCACTTTTCAGTGTGGTTTATAACAGTCTGGTGAATCAAATTAATTATAGTGTCCAAAGTTGTTCTTGGCAGTAAATTGCCTTAATTGAATACATGCCCACCAGCACTGCCACAAAAAATTCCTCCTCCTGCACCTTTTCCCTCCTGTCCTCATCCTCCACCCCTTTCCCTTCTCTGGCCATCACTGCTCATTGGGATATTATTAGTGTCAGTCAGACATTGGTGCCACCAGGCCTGATTGTCATTCTGAGTTTATGTCACTGCTGCAATTGATTTTCTGTGGAATATTTTGGCAGGTAATTAAGTCTACTTTTTGAATGTTAAAATGGTAAAGAACCAAAGGATGTGTATATTTCTATTTATGTCTTCTATTTATGGCTGTATTTATGGCTCTGTGTGTGCTCAGAGTATACAAAAATTGATAAATTTAATCTGTATTTATTCAATAATTTATATGCTGAATAAAAATAATATTTATTTTAAAAAATGTTGGTTTGTGGTGGCTCAGAATGAAAACAGACACACTGAATGTGTTTGTGCTGCAGTAGCATAGAGAGATTTTGGCAGAGATAGGACATTTTCCAGCGCAGTGAGATGACTAAGACGGAGCAGAAGAGAACTTGCAGCCTAAATAGATGAAAAGATGCAAGAAGAGGCTGAAAGGAGTGAAGGGAGGTTCTACAGGCAGTAGTGGCAACAGAACAAGGTTCTCTAGACCTTTGGGATGGTAGGAGAAAAGATGGGAGATATCACATTCCAGGGCTGCAGCCAGAATTTGGGATGGTTCATGGGAGCAGGGAAAGGCCCACCCTGTTGTCCTCTTCCAGGTAAGATATCATCCCTATAAACAACCTTCTCCTCCCCCAACTGAATGGTTGGCTGGGCAGGAATGCAGGGAGATATCAGATTGTTTCATCTCACTGCTCCTTAGCCAGGGAATTCACAAGGGCTGGGATTAAAGTGGTGGATGAGGATCCCTCCACATCAAGGAACCAGGAATTGTACCTGCAGGGCATGGTTTCCTGCTGGGCTGGGGTGTCCTGCCTTAGGAAAGGAGGAATTGCCCTTTCCCTCCCGTAGCTGCACGAGGATAACAGCCTGGCAAGGCTCAGGAGTTCAGGAGTTGGACTGGATCAATCTCATGCTTCCCTCAGGATATTCCATGATTCCTTAACTATTTACTATTTTATCAAATTACTGCAATGTTGCTTTTTTGGCATTTAGACATCTTTCACCCAGAGCTGAGCCAGACTCTCAGACCTTTGACTTTGGTTTCTGCTGGGGAGGTTTTAAGCCTGCATTTCCATTTTCATTTAAATCAGGACAAACCTGTGTGAGCATTCTCATATTTCGTTTTGACTGCAGAAACCGCTTTAAGTTAGATCCACCTGGTGCAGGTGACCTTGGCTTTCCTCCCCAGCGTGGGTCAGGTGAGTTGTTAAGGCTAAATGACTCTAGGCCAGGTTGGACAGGGCTTTGGGCAACCTGGGCTAGTGGAAGCCGTCCCTGCCCATGGCAGGGGGTAGAATGAAATGAGCTTTAAGGTCCTTCCAACCCAAACCATTCCATGATTCTGTGACTCTGTGATTCTATGGTTCTGTGATGACTCCTCTGGTGCTTTTTGTCGAGTCAGGTGTATTCTGTGCCCTGTGGGGCAGAATTCAACCACCCCTGGCTACCCACCTCACCCAGTTACAAGCATCCCCACTCATCTGTGGCAGCAGCTGTTTCATTATGACCACCAAGCTCTTCATGTGGTGCAGAGCAAACCCAGGGAGGTGTCTCCTGCTTGCTCTCGTGTGTCACCAGCTTTCTTCTTACAGTAACCACTGACCAGGAAATCGCAACATGCTTCTTACTCCTGACCTACTTCTCCTGACAAACCTGCCTTGTGGGGTTGCCCTCACTTGTTTTTCAGGGAGAAAACCACCCTACATCTCTCCTTGCACTTATAATTACTTTGACATTGGGTTGATAGCACTGTATGACCTGTGCTGATGCTCCTAAACACTTACACTGATGCTTACCCTAAGAGTTGTCCTAACTGGATGGATAATGAAGTAGCTAATTAGGAAAATACACAGCTGGCTAATTAATCACCCATGGTTCATGAGGTTTTTCAGCCAGAGCTCTCAGCTGCAAACCACACACCACTCAGGGAGACATTGCTTGTATGTTGGGTTTGCTTCCTTGTAATGCCACCATTCTTAGAGTGCAGCTGGTTGTAAATACAAGCCTGGTTATTTTTTGGGTGCTGGCTTTCACTGCCAGCAATCTATTAATTTGGGGGTTGGAACTAGATGATCTTTAAGGTCCCTTCCAACATCGACCATCCTGTGATTCTATGAATCAGAGAACACGGCAAACAAATTTATGCTTCTTGTAAACAGCACAGTCATATCAGCACCAAGAGCAAGCACAGTTCACAGCCTTTGCTAAAGGCTTTGCTTGGTTTGTTCCCTTTGCAGCAATGGACTCAGACCCTGGGTGCCCAGCTGGGCATCTCTGGCTCTGGAATGTGGCTTGGAGGAACCTCCAGGGACTAGGTTGTTTTACCAGGAGGAGAAGACATAGCTGGAACCACAGCAGTGCCACAGTGTCTTCTTGCAACCTGCTGGGCTAAGCAGCTTCCAGTCACAGGTTTTTATCTGAGCCTTGTGGCCTTTCCTATTCTTTTTCTTCTCTGATTTCCTCTCACTAACCTACCTTTGTCCCTGGCTCACTGCTCCCCTTGGCTGTGTGTTTTCCAGCAGGGATCCTGGCAGAGCAGCTCCCGTGGGATGTTGGATGGAGCACAGCACTGACCTCCCCTGCATTTCCGTGGGCTGGGGGGCACAGCAGTGATGGCAGCACAGGTAGATGCCTCCCCCCACACCTGTGCTGTGTCCTGTGAATGTGTTGACCAGAAAGTATCTCAGGCCTCTTGGGACCCCTGACCACAGCCAGTTGCTCCTGGGAGTGTCCATGTCAGCACCACCTCCAAAGCAGGAGACTTGCCTTGATCTCTCCTGTGAGGGTGGTGAGGCCCTGGCAGAGCTGTCCAGAGAAGCTGTGGCTGCCCCTGGATCTCTGGAATTGTTCCAGACCAGGCTGGACAGGGCTTGGAGCAACCTGGGATAGTGGAAGATGTCCCTGCCCCTGGCAGGAGGTTGGATCTGAATGATCTTTACTGTCCCTCCCAACCCAAACCATTCTATAACACCACAATCTCCTTTTGTCTCCATCCTCTTCTTCCTTTTACTTCACTGATATTATATTTAACTTTGTGCTCAAGAAGAATGAGATGGCTAATTCTGCATTTTCTACAGCACTGCTGCAAGGCAGTGACAAAAAAAATCCCAAACCTGCTTAAAATGTCTGTGATTTTCTGGTACCACTTGGCAGAGCCCGAGCTGTTTGTGGGGATGGAACATGTACTGGTTCTGGCTTTCAGGAGCTGAGAATATACCAGACAGGCTCAACACCAGAAACAAACCACACTTTCTGCCTTTGCTGCTCACAAAGAGGAGTTCCAGGAATTGGACTTTGATGGTTCTTGTGGGTCTTTTCTAACTCAGTATTAAAACCATTTTTCATATCTTCTAATTATTCTACATACTTCCAGGGCTAGATTGTGGGAGCAGGTTCATGTCCTCAGCTCTTCCGAGAAATCCCTTCTTGCTTTTGGAGTAACTTTTTATTTATTCTTCCCTCAGAAAAGTGGCTCAGCTTTTCTACTTTTTTCTATAACTTCAACAAAATGTTAAAAATATGTTTGATGCTCTTTGGGACTCACAGACTGAGTCCCAAAAATGCTGTTTTCTGGGCACAGCTTTCTATGAGTGAGTAAAATCAGTACAAACCACCATGTTTTATCTGCATTCTTAGTAAGCACAACGTATCTGTATTATGATTGGGGTTCCCTGTTCTGGTAAATAAACAGAGATGGTTTATCTCCTCTCTAACTTGACCCATAATTTTTCAGAGTGGCTTTTTATTTCAGACTTCTGAAACTTGTGTTCTTGGCCTCCTTACAGCTGAATCTGCAGCACCTTTTACAAGCAGCTGGTTTCTGTCCAGATTGCTTTGATAAGTGGCAACAACGAGCATGATTATCTGCAAAAATCCAATCTCAAACTTCCCTTCCTGGTGGGTTTTACTCGCAGGCTGCCAAGCAGTCTGGTTGCAGAGACACTGCTGCTCAGGGTTTGCAAACTGACTTGAAACTGAGACAGGGAGAAGTGCTGGACTGGAAACTTTTATGTTGGAGAGGGTTTTGCAGCAATTCCGCCCCCTCCCTCCAATGACAATATCATTTAAGAGCATCAAATCAGCAGAAATTTGCACTGAAGCTCTTGAAAAGGAGGAACAATTTTTACCTGTTGAACCTCAAACCGATGAGAGCTGTGCATGGGTGAAAGAGGAGCTCTACTCTCTTTGGTCTCTCATTGTGATAGTTATCGACTGTACAAAAATTAGGACACTGATTAGGTGACCCTTGTCGGGGCGCATTGGTTTGGGATTATTCTACACCTCTCTGACTGAACACAGCAATGTGAAGGAAAATCTCTTGGCTCATGGTGCCAGCAGTTAGGAGAGAACTTGCAGTAGGAAGGAAAACAGTTCTCCTGCCCCATGAATCTGGGTGATTAATTAACCTATTAAATGCTTCTGCAGGATCATGTAGAACACCCAAACAGCCTGTAGATGTGAGCACAAAGTTGGCCAAATAAATAAAAAGTGGTTCTGTCCTCAGGCACAGATTTAGCTGGGTTGATAAATGCTTCAACAAAAATCATGCTGGTGGAAGGGAGATTGGATTATTTTCACTAAGGTCAGGTTGGACAGGGCTTGGAGCAACCTGGGATAGTGGAAGGTGTCCCTGCCCGTGGCAAGGGCTTAGAACTGAATGACCTTTAAGGTTCTTCCAACCCAACCCATTCCATGATGCTGCTGCTGATCTGTGAAGTCAGCAGAAAGCTGTTGGCATTTCAATGCTCCAGCTGTGTCATCTCTTTCTGACCTGGTTCTGAATTTTTCCACCTCAGCACAGCTCTCTCTCAGCATTTTCCAGCCCCCACTATACATGTGCCAACTCCAGCTAGTGGCACATGACTTCCAGGGAAGAAAGGATGGACCTTCTGTGATTTTTAACTGTTAGAAGTTACTTGGGCTAATTGCAGACTCTTTGACAAAACTCCTTCTAGGAGTGGTGGGACAATGAGAGGATTTTCTATACAACTAGGAAGTCAATTCTGTTTCAATCTTCCTGGACTGATAATTATATAAATCTTTGAAAACCTTGAAGGATGAGTATTCCTTGATGATTTTTAGTTTGGATTTTTTTTTAAGTCCATTCACATGCTTAATACTTCTGGGACAATCAGCTGGGTTAAACTTCAGGACCTGCAGGAGACTTTGAGGAAGAATAACTGGAGATAAGGTCATAAACTAGCTAAGCTAGGATCATACACACTCCTAGATTCCTAGATATGGGCAAAGTTATATCAGTGTTTGAAGGTAACTAAAGGTGTGGACAGGAGTTCATTGTTGTGATTGCAGATACTGTGATCAGTCTGAGTTAATCAGTGTTTCCTTGGTCCAGAGTTTCTCTCCCAGGCCAAGGAATGGTGGGAAACCTGTGGCTGTGCTGTGGGTTTGGGTTACAAGCTGACCCACCTGGAGCAGGTTAGGAAGGGTTTGGGCTCATGGGAACAGCTGGAGGGAATAATCCCCAGTAGCAAAAATTGGGATGATCACAGCTGGATCTAGAGAAGATGCTCTCACCTGAGAGGACCTTCTCCCTCATTAGGGACTTGCACCCTGAGCTCTGCATCTTTACATGCTCTGCATTTGCTGCTGCGTTTGCCAGTGCCTGAGCAAGCCACACCACCCTGAGACAGCAGCAAACCAAACACCCTCATCTTCACCAGCCAGCCTTGCCCTCTGAACCATGGAACATGTTCATCAGAGCACTTTTAACCCAAGTGTGCTTTAAATAAACCCCCCTGTTGTGCCACACACCCACCTATGTGAGCTCCATCCGACCACAGCTGAAGTGCTGTGTCAGGGTGCTCCACTTTTCAAGCACTGGCAGCTGCCAGAAAACCTACTGGAAGGACCTGTGCACAGAGGAAATTACGATTGCAATCAGCAAGATGTGGTTAATTGCTTCAGTCACCCACCTGACTCTCTCGTGAGCTTCCCCAGGTGTAGCCAGGTGGTGTCTCTGCTCCACGGAAAATGGGCTGAAAGGGGTTGGGCTGAGATTTGCAGATAATGTTGGAGCAAAGGTAAAGCTCAGCAGTGGAAATGCACTCATTGTTTTAGGAGAGGGAGTTTCTTGGAGTTTCTTTCCCCCCAAGCAAGCATTTGAAGTGTTGTGTTGATTCCATCTTCACTAATCCTTTTCCAACTGGATAATTAGGTGGATAACTGGGTAGTTACCCAGGAGATTTTTTTTTTGTCTCTCTTTAATGTGAATCTCTTGGGTACTACTTTATAAATAATTTTCCTCCAGGTATCTTAGCCTCTCTAATGGTAAAATGGTGTTTTCCCAGATTTTTTTTTCCATGGGCTTTACATTCTACTGCTGCAGAAGTAGAAGTTATCAAGGGAATTTGAGGCTGCAGCATCATATACATCTCTTTTATGGTCACGACTGAGTGATTTCTTGCCTTACTAAGAAGACTTTTTAAGAAAGAAAGGAGAATACCAAAGAGTTTTTCACTGATTTTTTTATTACACAGAGATAAATAAACATAACCTTAATACTTAAAAAAATATATTAGGATGATACATTATTACTATCTTTTCCACCAGCATAAATAGATTTACATAAATAGACATTTCAAAGTTTAAAGTAAAGATGGGTAGAGTTCCCATTGGTTTTCAGCCTGGCACATGAAGGTGTCTGGATTCTGAATTTGGATTCTGAATTCGTGGACTTCAAGACTTTTGGGGAAAACATTACATTTTTTAACCGAGATGCCTAATTTTCAATACATTGCGATGCATTCTAGATAATTTTTAGGTCTCAATTCAACTTTTTGGAGGCTGGATCAGACCCCTCCATATCCATGCAAGGAAATTCTCCATGGCTCCTTGCTCTTCCACCTCCAGCTCCCTTCAGGCTTGGTGCTGGATCAAGGGGGTCACACACGTGCAGCCCACGGTGATCAACTTCTTCTCTAGCCTGTAGGATTGCTGGCAGCCCCTCTGCTCCCTGCGGAGCACCAGGATCTCCTGCTGGATGGGGACGGAGTTGAGGCTGTGGTCCAGCTGTCCCTCGGGAGTCACACAGCGGGAGTGGCGACACTCGGCGTCCGCGATCAGCCGGGGAAAGCGGTCATGGTCCTCGTCGATCCTGGGGGTTGGCAGGAAAGGGGATGTTTGAATCCAAAGGCAGGATAATCTGGATGTCTGTGGGCTCCCAGATCAGGAACCTGAGCATCCTGGGGTGTATTGCCTATGGAGGGACAGCAGATTCTCCAAAAGCGTAAGTTTTTCAGAAATAAAATGTAAATAACTAAATACGGGATTTTTCTAGATGTATGGCTGCATGCAACTGCCTTTGCAAAGAACTTTCTTCCAGCAGCCACTGACTTTGAAAGGCTGGTAAGAAATGATTTGAGCTTCCCAACATGACTCCAACAGACCCAAAACCCTTCAGATCATACCCAAAACATGGAACGTTGATGCTGATATTATCAAGCCACCATTGAACTTGATGCAATATTAACCCCCTGAGGTATTTTTTTTCATGTTATTTTAAGTAAAGAGTGCTTTTGAAGATAAAGCTTGCCCCAGTACACAAATTAATTAATTAAATTATAGAAGTAATTTGCTTTGCCTTCTCCATATTGCCTAGGCCATGTTTTTGCCCTGTGCTGCTTTCTGTAATGGTTCTCTTTCAAAGAGAATTATATGTACAGTGGGTACCCTCATACTTCCAAAATCTCTCAGCTGTGAAACACTGAAAATAGAGATGTGGGCAATGCCTTGGAATGATTCTTGGCCAGGGCATCCAGTGCATTTCCAGGCCACGGGGACAGGGATCATACCTGTAATCCCACGGAGCCAGAGAGCGGCTGCTGACATCCAGACTGGCTCGGGTGTCCTGGTTTGAGCTGCTGATGCTGATGTTGACTCTCACAGTCTGGGGGAATTTTGAGTCTTTTTGGGCCAGGCATCCAGCAGATCCTTGTTTGAAGATGTTCTCTGGCTTGAGCCCAGGCTTGATCAGCTTCCCGTGGGCAGAACTGCTGGCTGACAGCACGGCCAGCAGCATGAGGAGCAGGGCTCTAAGCTGAAGAAAATCGGTGCATTTAGGACACAAGACAGATGTGACATTTATCTACGGTCGGCCTAACTGATAGGTAAAGCCTATACTGCAGGTTGGAGTAATTATGGAGAAATGTGCTGTATGTCACATCCATATTTGCTCTTATTAACTGATTCTCACAGTGCTGACAGGGACATATACACCCAGTCGTAATTTGGCAATTCAAAAATATTAAATTGTAGACAATAATATAATGCAGAAGATAGCAGAAAGGATGCAACAAGAAGAAAGACACTCTAAGGTTGAGTTTTCAATGTATTTCTTGCCTCAGAGTATGCTGTGGTAGTCCACGACAATAATGTACAGTCTCATTGCTGCCCCACGAACATTCTCACATTTTAGTTATTTCTAATTATTAAGGGTTTCAACAAGTATTTTAAAAGTAGGTGCAGATCCCTATTCCATCCGTTAGAACTTAAATACGTCTCTGTCAAACTGGGGGGGAAATAAACTCAGAAATCAAGTTCTTACCAGTGAAGAACAGAGAGTTGGAGACATCTTCCTTCCTTCTCTTACTGAGGCTGATGCTTGTGCTGGGCTCTGCTGAGCTGGAGGTGTCTGGGCACATTTGCTGCTGGACCTTTTATAAGGGCTTCTGGGCTGTGCTAAATAATCTGGAGTAGGTGTTTTTTTCCCCAACCTTAAACTGTGGTTTCTGACCATAACCTAAATTAAGACGTGTATGTATATAAGTTCCATTAACACAGGTGGAATATAGGATATATCTTAGATCTGCAGATGATGTCATTCCTTCAGCCATGTCACTCAAATGACAAAACCTAGATGATTTTAGAGAACAGTAAACATTGCAAATCCGCGGGTGCTAAGTATTCAATTTTAAATCGGGATTCCATGGGTATCAAACCCAAATGTAGCTGGCACAGGTTTGGATCTGCTCACTCCTAGGTCAGTCTGACACCTTTTCAAAGACATAATTTCCAAATTGGGCAGATGTTGGACAGCTGGCCACCATGGAATTGCTCTCATATTCTTCCCATGGGCTGTAATTTGTCTTGAAGTCTGAGGAGCAATGTCCCTGCTCAAGCTCAATTCTTCTCTGAATTGGGCAATTTTTATTCATGGTTACACTTCAGGTGGGATATCTCAGTGTTGATCATAATGTTTGGTGATAATGATTTCCTAAAAGTCAGTCACTCTCCACACAGGAAAAAAATGAGTGAACGTTGTTTTGAGCTGGCCACCTTTTCATTTTGCTTTCATTTTCCTTCTCTTGTGCTAGGAGACAGTGTTTTGATGCTTAGGAAAGGTGTGTGGGAAGTGTGATGGATGTAGTTAAACTTCCAGTTTTTAAATTAGGGAGAGGACAGAGAGGTTTCAGAGAAACTTTGCAAAGGCTGAGAGATGCAAAATGACACACAGGCACAGCTTGCCCAGAGAAGCTCAAAAGGAAGAAAATACATTCTCTCCAGGGGAAAAAAAAAGTAAATGTCCTCCTACTTGTAAGTAAATTTAAAAAAATCTTATTTTACAGAAGTATCATAAGCTTAACTGGTGGTGATTTAAAAAAAAATATGTAAAGTATTTGGAGATATCTGCCAGTTCTCTTTTAATTTACAGCAACTTCAGCCAGGACTCCAGACCTCCAGCACTTGGATGGTCACTGGGGCTGCCCCTGGATCCCTGGAAGTGTCCAAGGCCAGGCTGGACAGGGCTTGGAGAAACCTGGGATAGTGGACGGTGTTGGAATGAAAGGGAGTTGGAATGAAATGATCTGCAAGGTCCCTTCCATCTCAAACCATTTTTTGATCTGTGATTCTGTGATTCTACAACATGGAGTCTATTCTCTAACATTTCTTTTTTTGGGAAATATTCCCATCACTTTCCTCTGACAGTGGGTTACGAGTAGCTCAGATGTGGCCCATGAATTGGAACTCAGCGTAAGAACCTTGATCAGAACTTGCTGATCAGAACTTTTTCCATGTGTGATATTGCTGTTTTTTTCATGAAAATGATGCGGAGAAGGCATGGAATTTTTATATTTGCTTAATATTTACACCTCAGTCCAAATTTTACTCACCTTGTGCCATCCAAAGGAGGATGTAAAAAAGTGTAGAATTTAGCTGGCAGTTTCTGGGATACTCACGACCTACATCCGCTCGTTTAAAACATGCTGACGCTTCAGAAATTAAATTTCTATTTCAGTTTCCCTCTTCAAGTTAGAGATGCACAGGTTAAAGGAAATGGTCCCCTCAGAAGGGGTTTTCTCTAATGCCATTTACTGAAATATCCTTCCAAAGTGGGTCAGTTAAGTTGCCAATTTTAGAAGCAAAAAGCCGACAAGGTAGCGGAAGGTCAGATTCAACCAGTCTGACCCTAAACTGTCTACCCTAAATGCGTCAGTGGTTTGAGTTACCTAGGTACTCAGAAGGTGAATAGTTAAGCATCCAAATGCGGCTGATGCACCACAACTTCGTAATGGTGAAAAAAAGGTAAATTTCCATGGTTTATATCGAGGCGTAAACACATTTGCTTGCAATCATCATAGGCAAGATGTAAAGGTCTGAGGAGAAAATGTGCCTCTTGAGATGCTTCTACCAGGTGTGAATTTCCTAAAGGAAACTCACTTTTGTCATTTCAAGACAAAAGTGTCTTTCCAAGTTTGAAATAATGATTTTGTAATTTTTTATGCTCTGAAGTGAAAGAAAAAAAAAAAAGGTTTTCGCTGTGAGATTAGAATTTAACCTGTAGGATTTGTTTTATTCTGACATATGGCTCTCCCTTAGCTAGAGATCTGGAAACTGGGACACTAACAAAGGCTCACTGAATCAAAAAAAAATTAAAGATTATCCAAAGCCTTATTAAATGAAACATACCCCTTCTCTTGGCTCTGGTGGACGCCTTCTTGAGATTAAGTTGCTATTTAAGTCCTTTGCCCTGCTGAGATTCTTCAGGCACCCAAATCTGAGTGTGTTGGCATCGATGACACTTTTTCCCCTCAAAGAATATCTTAGAATCACAGAATGGTTTGGGCTGGAAGGGACCTTGAAGAGCCTTTCATTCCATCCCCTGCTCTGGGCTGGGACATCTTCCACTATCCCAGGTTGCTCCAAGCCCCATTCAGCCTGGCCTTGGACACTTCCAGGGATCCAGGGGCAGCCGCAGTGACCATCCAAGTGCTGGAGGTCTGGAGTCCTGGCTGAAGTTGCTGTAAATTAAAAGAGAACTGGCAAATATCTCCAAATACTTTACACATTTTTTTAAATCTTTATCAGTTAAGTTTATGATACTTCTGTAAAATAAGTTTTTTTTTTTATTTATAAGTAGGAAGACATTTACTTTTTTTGTTCTTGCTGGAGTGAATGTATTTTTTTCCTTTTGAGTACATATTAAAAATCCCTACAGCAGCACTCTTCCTCCTACATACAAGCATTACATGACCCACTCTGCATTAGGGAGGTAATTTCTAGGGTTAGACTGAGCCTGAGACCAGTGGTGATCTGTCAGAATCTCTGAACTTCGTGGGGCAAAGCTCTGAGCACTCTGATTAAACACTGCAGTTTTATCTTAGTTTAATTTAATTAAACCCTGCTGTGAACTGACAGTTGGGTCAGACAAATCCAGAGATCCTCTTCAAACCGGTTAAACCCAGAGAAGGGCCAGGAAAATGGTCTGAGGGCTGGAGAACCTCTGCTCTGGAGCCAGGCTGGGGGAGCTGGGGGTGTCCAGCATTGTGGTGGGTCTGGCTGAGCTGGAATTCATTTTCCCACAGCAGCTCTCCCAGGGCTGGGCTTTGCTTTGGGAGCTGGGAAGGTGTTGGGAACACCACAGAGTTCTGGCTGCTGCTGGGCAGGGCTGGCACAGCATCAGCTCTGTCTCTCCGTTCCTCATCCAGGGGCTGGGAGTGGCAGAGATCCTGGGAGGGAAAACAACCAGGCCAGCTGACCCAAATTACCCAAAGGGATATTCCACACCACAGGGTGCCAGCTCGGGTATAAAAGCTAAGGAAAGGAGGAGGAAGAGGGGTCATTAATTTTTTTGTAATGTTTGCCTTCCAGGGCAACCACTCCACATGCTGAAGCCCAGGAAGTGGCCAGACAGACATCACTCACTGAGGAGAAGTAGAGAATAAGATTTTTGGTTTTTCTCTTTGCTTGTGCACAAACAAACTTTCGCTTTTGCTTCAGTACACTGCCTTATCACAACCTCTGAGTTGTTTCCCATCTTATTTTCTATCCCCTGTCCAGCTGGGAAGGGGAACTGATAGAACAGCTTGGTGGGCACTTGAGTCCAGACAAGATACATCACTGCAAGCCTGGAGAAGAGAAGGCTCTGGAGAGACTTTAGAGCTCCTGCCAGTGCCTAAAGGGGCTCCAGAGAGCTGGAGAGGGACCTGGGACAAGGGATGGAGGGACAGGACACAGGGAATGACTTCCCACTGCCAGAGGACAGGAATGGATGGGATATTGGGAAGGAATTCTTTGTTGTAAGGGTGGTGATGCCCTGGCACAGGTGTCCCAGAGAAGCTGTGGCTGCCCCTGGATCCCTGGAAGTGTTCCAGGCCAGGATGGATGTAGCTTAGAGCAACCTGGGATAGTGAAAGTTGTCCCTGCCCTTTGCAAGGGGTTGGAATTGGATGATCTTTAAAATTCCCTTTCAATCCAAACCATTCCATGACTCTATGAAGTCACTGCACCAATCTCCTACCCCTTGATTTTTACACAGGACACACGACAGAAGAGCTGAAGTAATTTTTTTCCTCTATTAAACACCTGTATTTTTCCTCCCAAGCTGCTGCAGTAGAAATTATCATCTCCTACTTCTTGCCTAAATTTTCCAAGCACAGCTATTGGATATCACAGTCCCACATCAGATGTGGCTGACAAGTCCTTTGCAGAACTAATATCTAATGGATACGCAGTAGTTGGGAAGTCAACGTAAAGAAAATGAACTGCAAAGTGACATTTTAGGAAAGGGACACTCGTGGAGCATTGAGAAGTCAGTGCTGTGTGCCCAAAATCCAGTCCTTAGCTTGTGCTCCACCATTCACTGCTTTCAAACCAAAGTAAATTCAGAAAACTCGTTTTCTCACCAGCATACTCCTATATCCTAGGGCTTAAACTCAGGGCTGCCAGGGCAGCCTGCAGAAATAAATTCATTTCTACTATAGCCATTTTCCTGCTCCCTGGTAAAATCTAAAAATCCTGGTCATTCATAATAGGATCATAAAATCTTAGAATCATAAAGTAGTTTGGGTTGGAAAGGACCTTTAAATGTCATGTGGTCCAACACCCTGCAATGAGCAGCATCTTCCACCACATCAGCTTGTTCAGAGCCCCATCCAACCTGATCTTGAATCTTTCCAGAATCATCTCTTTTTAAGAAGGGAAGTTCCTATTTTTCTGTTCCCTTGCAGAGCAATCACTCCTGCCCGCAACACCTTGTGTGCAAGAAAGTGTCAGAAACCAAAAATTTTACAGAATAAGTGACTCAGAGTGGTTTTGGTCAGAGCTGTAAAAGCACCAGTAGGATCCTAATTTTCAAGCCCTTTCACCTCGCTGGGGTTTGATTTGACTTGGTTTTTTTTGGCTTTTTTTTTTTTTTTTAAATAAATAGTGGAAATTCATTACTTTTCCAATCATATGCAAATTCTAACCACAGTGCAATGACGTTTCCAGAACAATTCCAGGCAGAGATTTCAGAGAATAACCACTGTTGGAGGTTTCCTCCTCCGACATGTGGCCTTTTGAAGTTGGGGTGGGGACTGTGGGTGGGTGACAGAAGCCCTGTGCCCCATTTTAACCTGAAAGATTCCTCTTAACCAGACCTGATCCTTCTATGCTGATGCCATGGATATGGCAAAGTGGATAGGTGTGTGCCAGGCTGAATGGACCATCTCTGATCTTTTTTTTCTGGCTGACCTGGCTGTGATGAGCCCAGCTGGGCTAGAAAAGGAATTGTGGTCCTTTATTTCAACCAAGTTGCAATTTAGAATGATTGTGGTCTTTGAGTACTTGCTGAGGGCTTATAAAAAAGAGACAGCAGCTTTTTACATGGGCAAATATTGATGGAACATGGGTAAATTATTTCAAACTGACATCAGATGTGATGAGGAAATTGTTCCCTGTGAGGATGGTGAGGCTCCGGCACAGGTTGCCCAGAGAAGCTGTGGCTGCCCCTGGATCCCTGGAAGTGTCCAAGGCCAGCCTGGACAGGGCTTGGAGCAACCTGGGATAGTAGAGATTGTCCCTGCCCATGGCAGGGGGGGTTGGACCAAGATGAGCTTCAAAGTCCCTTCCAACCCGAACCATCCTGTGATTCTGTGATTAGTGGGAACAAGACGAATTGGGGTCAGAGCAATGAGATTTTGGAGATAGAAAATAAAAGTTCTGGATGATGAGAGGCTGATATTCTGATTGCTCTTTGTATTACCTGTGAAAGCCACACTGTGCTGAGCAGTGGGAAGATTGTATAAATATACAGGATTGACAGGTGCAAATTTCAGCAAACTCTGTTTTCCCTTTAATCATTTAAGGAATTGCTAAAAGCTCTTCCAAAATAGTAGCTGAATTTACTCTCTCTTTTTTCTACCTTTCTTTTAATTTTTTTTTACTGTGAAGACGAAATGCTAAAATGAAACGTGTCTATACTTCCATCATGGAGAGAAATCCTCTTGCTGCATCCTACCAAAAGCTTCCAAAGCCTGCAAAACCCTTCATGCCATCCCTGCAGAGACACATCCCCACTGCCTTCACCTCTGCTGCCTCCCCTGATGCCCAAGTGGCTCCCTTGGGACAGCAGCAGCGAGGGAGATGCCAGACATCACCAGGGCTTCATCAGACGTTGTGGTGCACAGCATCTGATGACTGATAAGCAGCTTACATGAGAAACACGGAAGGCAAAGTACCCAAATGTCTCATCATCCCAGCCTGAAGTTGGTTTGCAAAGGATTCAAGCAGGGTTTTACCATATAAAGTTGCATCAGGCAAAGTTAATCAGGCGATGGGGTTGTGGCTAATCAGAATGTTAATCAGGTGATGGGGTGATGGCTTGTCTGTCCTATTTTCTTTCTTTCTTTCTTTCTTTCTTTCTTTCTTTCTTTCTTTCTTTCTTTCTTTCTTTCTTTCTTTCTTTCTTTCTTTCTAAGGAAGGATTGGCAGAGGCTTTCTGCATCTGTGCAAGTGAACTTTGTTCCTTCAGGGGAGAAAAAATGAGGTCTGAATCTGGGTTAAGTGGTCTCATGCCCTGAGAGAACCTGGATATGGGTGGTGGGAGAGCAGATAAATGGTGATGGGTCTTGGTCCTTCTCAGGAAATCATTTTGAAAAGAGAGGGGAGAGCAGTGATGCTCTTAGGGTGTCAAGCAGTCACCAGCAGTGATCCTCCTTGATAATGACATCCAAAGTCTTTTGTGTGGTCAGTGTCTGGTTTTAAAAGACTGAAATAATGTCTTGCATTTACAAAAATCTTGCATTTACAAAAATCTTGCATTTTGAACCTTTTCTGTGTAAATATATAGACGTATGTATTTATTTCATATGAGTAAAAATGGCTTTTGGGATGAATGCAGTGCTTCCTGAAAACTGACAGTCATGGCAATTAATGCCCAATAAAGTTCTATTTTATTTCTCACCTATAAATACTTTGCAGAATGTTCTGAAGGTGGATTTGCACATTTGTTTTTATTTATTGTGAGCAGGGGGGTTGCTCAGTGCAGAACTGCTGAAGGCTGTTTGTAATGTGGTTTGGACTTTAAGTCTGAAGTAGACAGAAATTGGATCCATTTTGTCCTTTCTGAAGACAAAGGAACTTGGCCATTTCTATGAATTATTTCTTTCTTGAATTCTTGAATCATTGATCCTGGTTATCTCATAATTGTTTGGCTAATAAAATGCAATGGAAGAGTGTGCTTTTTGCAATTAATCAGTGTACAAAATCATGTTAGCAGTGAGGAAGGGAAATGAGACAAGGTGACAGACAATCATGAGTGTGACTTGTGAAAATGCTGCTGTCCACTGTCCCCTCCATTCCTGCTGTGCCAGGACCAAATCCTGGGGATCCTCTTGTCTCACAGAGCTTGGCAGAGGAAGGAGTGAGATGTTGTCCTGCTCATTCCATGGCAGAGAAAGTTGAACCACATTCATTTCAACATTCTGAGGTATTTCTTGCTTTCCAAGATATTCTTGATGGACCAAAATGGCTCTTAAATTCACCAGAAAACAAAACATTTCTCATTCTTTTAATAAGATAATTGAACAGTGAAAGAAACTGGATTTTCAAGGTTTTTTGGTTGTTTTTCTTCATTGACAGCAGTGTGGGGTAGGTGGGAAGATTCAGAAGATACCTTGCACAGAGATGTGTTGTGGCTAAGTGGTTATGGGAAAACTGATGTCAAAAACCTTTGCCATGCAGATTATGGTTATTTATAGCTCCTTTTTGCACTAAATAAGAAAGGACACCTGGACACAGAGGGTTTTCAAGAATATGTTGCCCATGTTCTTTATAGGTTTTTTAAAAATAATTTAATTACAGATTACTTAGACTGGCAGTGCTCAGCAAGAGGAGGGGGTGTGGATTCAAGTTTGATAGGGAAGGGAAATAAAGATGGTTGTACATTTTGGCTGTGCAGATCCACATTGACATAGAAACCTGCTGAATGTTTCAGAGCCAACAGCTTTGTTCGTGGTATTTTAAGCCTCGGGTAATCATGGAATGGTTTGGGTTGGAAAAAACCTTAAAGCTCATCTCATTCCATCCCCCTGCCATGGGAGGAAGTTGCTCAGAGCCCATCCAGCCTGGCCTCAAACACTTCCAGGGATGAAGGGGGAGCTGGAATAGCCATGTTTGCAGTGATATTATTAAAACCAAAATCCCATCCCAAACCTTTTCAGGTGGCTCATCCCCAGATTCACCTCTGGAGACCTTCAGAGGGGCAGCAGATCCATCCAGGAGGAAGGGCTGGTGGGGTTCAGCTGAAGCAGAAGGAGGCAAAGCTTCCTGGCTTGGTGTTTTCCACACTGCTATAGCTGGTTGAAGGGGACCAAACCTCCGAGGAAGACGGGCTTGGTTCCGTTTGACCAGCCAGAGCAGAGCATAGCTCCAGACCACAGCATGGGCTTGGCTCCTCTGCTCCTGACCTGCAATGGGAATGGGACAGGTTAGATGGGAGACAGGGGCTGAACTCAGCTCAGAGGGACAGGAGAATGGTGCAGCGATTATGACACCATCCTGGGAGACCTCGTCATTCTCCATAGAATCTTAAAATCCCTTGGGCTGGAAAGGACCTTAAATATGGTGTTTTCAACCCCCTGCCATGCTCAGGGACACATCCTGCTATCCCAGGCTGCTCCAGGCTCTGTCCAACCTGGCCTGGAACACTTCCAGGGATCCAGGGGCAGCCACAGCTTCTCTGGGCAAACTCTGCCAGGGCCTCACCACCCTCACTGGGATCAATTTCTTCCAAATATCCCATCTAACCCTGCTCTGTCAGTTTGAATCTGTTCCCCTTTGTCCTGTCACTCCAAACCCTTGTAAATGGTCTCTCTCCATCTTTCCTGTAGGCTCCTTCAGGTACTGGAAAGCCACAATTGGTCACCCCCAAAGCTTCTCCAACCTGAACAATCTCAATTCTCTCAGCCTTTCCCACAGCAAAGCTGTTCCATCCCTCTGATCATCTTGGTGCCTCCTCTGGACCGACTCCAGCAGCTCCATGTCCTTCCTGTGCTGGGATCCGAGGGCAGGATGCAGCTCTGCGGGTGAGCTGGCACATTTTGGCTGGGAATTCCTCCGTGCACAGGGCCATGGGATGCCCTGATTGCTGGGGGGTTTTCTGGACTGAGGTGAATTCCTCACTAATGCATAAATCAACACTGTTGAGGTGTGGGAATAAGCCTCTGGAGGCAAATTCTGCATCCCTGTCCTGATGTTTCATAGGTTTTGGGCTTATTTTGGAATCTGGTTCCAGCTCATGAGCCTGGACATGGGTAAGGAGGAAAGTCTCGTGAAGCTTGAAGGATTTGCCCATCCTGAGCCACAGTAGCATGTGCATGGAGATTTATTTTAGAAACACAGAATCACAGAATGGTTTGGGTTGGAAGGGATCATAAAGATCATCTCATCCCAACCCCCCTGCTATGGGGGCATCTTCATATAGCTCTCTCCTTCATGCTTCTTTTTCTTCCCCTATTTTTCCTATTTTTCTTTTTTTTTTTTTTCAATTTTTTTTTTTAAATAGTGAAAAAAAGGAGAAGTGGGAGGGAATAAAGACACCTCCTTTGTCCATTGAAGGGAAGTCACCTGCCAGTTGTCAGTCAGGCATCACTTTTCAGAGCCACCCTGAGCCCTCCAGCTGTACCTGGAGCCTCAGCAAGGAGACAGCTGCCAGAGACCATGAGCAGCAGGGCTCTGGCAGCTTCCAAACAGGACAAAAGCAGCATTTTTCCAACCCTGTGCATAGGCCCCTTTCCATGTGCACATGGTTTTTTGGGGACTTAGAGTCATAGGATCACTAAAGTCGGAAAAGACCTCTAAAATCATCAAGTGTAAGCAACTTGATATATTTTTCTTTGAAAAGCCTTTTGTTTAGGAGGGGATTTTCCCTATTTTTTCTTTTTTTTTTTTTTGTTTGTTTGTTTGTTTGTTTTTATTCTCTTTGCCCTCTTGCTGCTCAGTGTTGGGAGGAATATTTACTCGGGTAATCTCTGGACTCCTCTGCTTTATCCATGCTTTCTCTCTGTTCATCAGGGCTATTCATTACTCACAGCCCTGGCAAGGGAAGCATCAGCAACACAAATTCTATATCCCCTGTGGAAACATCTACCGTACTGCCAGATAAACACCTCCTGCAAGCCTCCAGTCACAAAATTCACTTCATACCCTGCCCCATCAGCACTAGAATGTTGCAAACTTGGTGTAATTTAGGAAGAATTAGACTTTTTTACCTTCAATCAGGCCCTGGGTGCAGATACCCAACCAGGGATTGGGGGGAAGATCAGTGCTTAAACGGTGGCCTTGACCCCCCAGACAGGCTGGAAGTTTTCCTAAACATTAGCCCCATGTCTAGGTTATTTCTTCTCATGTGTCCCTGCCAGTGTGTGTGCCTGTAACCCAATCCTGATCTGTGCTGCGCAGGAGGTGTCACTGCTGATCCTGGCCTCCAGCTGGAGACAGCTGCAGAAAGTAAATAAGGGATGGAATAAGGGATGGGATTCTGCTCCGGGGTTAAACCCCAATTTTTTATGCGTTCAGTCAAGGCTGGGGACAGGCTCAGCTGGCCAGAGAGAAGGTTTAGCTTCATTTGCCAACTCATGAGCATCTGGCACCATCTGAGGATGTCTGGGACAACCACAGGTGACATGCAGGTATGGCACAGCATGGAACTGGAGAAAAGCTAGAAGCCAATAGACTATCCTTAGGCTGTCTCCAAAGGCACTGGGAGCATCTTTTTGGCAACTAAATGAAGTCCGCAGCTCCACAGACTGCAACTGGTTTTCATCATCACAGAGATGAAGAGACAGTCAGGTGAGGAGAGGAAGTGTTGGGTTTGAGACATGGACAATGTTCATCAGCACAGTCAGGGAAGGAATGCAGGTCAGGATTTATACCCCTGCCTGCTCATTCCATCAAGTGCCTTTTTGTCTTGCTTGGTGTTTATGATTAGAACCATAGAAGGGTTTGGTTAGAGGGGACATTAAGGTTCATCTCATTCCAACCTCCTGCCATGGGCAGGGACACCTTCCACTATCCCAAGTTGCTCCAAGCCCTGTCAAACCTGGCCTTGGACTCTTCCAGGGATTCAGGGGCAGCCACAGCTTTTCTGGGCATCTTGTGCCAGGGATCTCACCATCCTCACAGGAAAAAATTTCTTCCTAATATCCCATATAATCCTGCCCTCTAGCACTGGGAAGCCATTCCCTCTTGTCCTGTCCCTCCATCCCTTGTCCCCAGTCCCTCTCCAGCTCTCCTGGAGCTCCTTTAGGCACTGGCAGGAGCTCTGAGCTCTCTCTGGATCCTTCTCTTCTCCAGCTGAACACCCCCAGCTCTCCCAGCCTGGCTCCAGAGCAGAGGGGCTTTACCCTTGGAGCAGCTCCATGGCCTCCTCTGGACTTTCTCCAGCAGCTCCACATCTTCCTGCTGTTGTTCCCCATATCTGGAGGCATCTCTGCAGGTGGGGTCTCACCTGAGCAGGGCAGAGGAGCAGAATCCCCTCCCTTGGCCATTCTTCCTTTGATGAAGCCCAGAAGGAAAATAGAAAAAGGATAATTTTGCTTTGCTCAATCTCTTCTGAATTAGTCTTCGTAACCTAAGAGTTGGTTCTGTACAAGAAAGACAGGGTGAGATAATGGTTTGACAAGCTCTTTCCTGAATTACATCTCAGAGACCACAGGGCCTGGGTCAGATGCAGAAGCCCTGGCTTTGATTCAGACTGAAATTTTGCAGAGCACCTCGGTGGCTGAGGAACATAAATGTCATTGGTTTCAGGGTCTATATTGGTACTTTATATAGGGCTGAGGTGCAGGCACAGGAACTCAGTGGTTTCTGCTGTGTTTAGCAGAGTTGCTGGCACAGTTTTGACCTGTGTCAACTGGGACTAACCCTGACAGCTCCTATTAGAACTGGTCAAGGGCCATTCCCAGTCAGGATTTTGGAGATGGTTAAATTGTGAACGTTAATCACTGAAACATACATATGGTTTTAAAGCTTCTAACTAGGTCAGGTTTGTTGAGGGTATTTTGGGGAGGAATTCCTAAAATTTCCCACGGGGAATGAAGATCTGAAAACCTTTCAAATCTAGATCTTAACGGTAACAACACTTTCTTCAAAAAATTTACTAAATTCTTTCTTAAAATAAATTAGGACTGACTGAAAGCTGCCTAAAGCTTTGACTATTTGGCCTATAGGAGAAGAAGGTAATGTATGAGAAATAGCTTGAGCTCTTCAGCTCCATGTAACAGGATCTTGAGGATATCCTGTAGATATCCAGGACATCTCCAGGCTGTCCTAGAGGGGTTAAAGGTTCACTGTTTGCAAAAAAATGCACTGAGCTCATTGCTACACAGTGTTATTAGAACATAGAATTAAACAATGCTCGGAGAAGAAAGGGACATTTGTGACGTGGCAGGACTGTCCTGAGTTTTGATAATACAGATTTAGGGAAAAAATCCCATTGTTTTTATCAAGGCCTTGTGTCTACTTAGGTCCACATATTAATATGCCATATTATGTCATATTAATCAGGAGGTGACTTCCTGCATATATTCCTGTTACTGTACTGAGACAGTGCAATTAATTAATCTTCAACAATCCCCTACAGCAACTCCTATAGTATTCATTTTAATCCCATTAAAGATGATCTTGCTATGAATTACGAGGAGTAAAGAGGAGAATTTTGTGACATCTAGATCATATTTGGTTTTGCTCCTCACAAGCCAATCCTACCCAGGGCTGTTTAATTCTTCCTCAGTGTCACTCAACCCAGAGCGTTTTCCACCAGCTGACAATGGATTGCAATATGAAATAGATTGGGAAGGAATTGTTCCCAATGAGGGTGGTGAGGCCCTGGCGCACATTGCCCAGAGAAGCTGTGGCTGCCCCTGGATCCCTGGAAGTGTCCAAGGATGGGGCTTGGAGCAACCTGGGATGGTGGAAGGTGTTAGAATTAGATGAGCTTTAAGGTCCCCAAACCATTCTTTGATTCCATGAATTATTGATGCTCTCCAGGATGTAGTGATTTCCAGAAAGCCCTTGAAAAGCCTTTTCAGGTCAGTGTGAATATTACTTGGATTAGGTGGAATCTACAGTCTACTGCATGATATATTCTGTGCATCTCCAGAGAAAGATGTACAGAATACATCCTAATTATCAAATTTGCATGGATTCAGGAATTTGCAACCTTTTTAGATGCTCAGATCCCTCTGTGCTCTCCACGGGTGCTGAGAGCATTGCAAAGTGAACATAAACTGCCTGCTTATATTTGACCAAGTCAAAATCAAATAAAATGCAGTTACAGGAAATCTTTGGACTCCTCGCAGTCGCTGGGAGCAGAGGACACAGGCGATGTCTCCCTGAAACCACACACTTCCTTACATTCCATAGCAGCCTAATCCATATGGGGATATAAAGAAGCATGTCATCTCATAAGAGCAGTCTGGATTGTGCCTTCTGGCCAGCAGGACAGCTCTCCATCCTCCACTCCTGAAGGGGTAGTGTTGCTCCTCAGATGTGTTTCAGAGCCAACAGTCTGCTTCCTCCTTAGAAAAGCAGTGACAGCACAACCCTTGTAACCTCCCTGGTGCCCTGGAGTGTTTTGGGATCTTTTGGAAGGATATTTTTCAGGTGGTTCAGATTTTTCCAGTGCCTGTGTGTCATCAAGCATTCCTCTGTGTGCCTCTGCACAGTGCTGAAGGCTGGAATCTTATGGTAGTGCATGCTGGAGAAGGTCTTGGACTTGTTTTGACAGCCCTGAAATCCTCAAAAACTAAAGTTTGCTGTAAAAAAAAAGTCACACGAGTGAGAGGTGATAGGTAGTGTTCTTTCCTTTCACTTTATCATTATTATTGGTGTCGAGGCAGGGCCTTGAGGACCTTCCTGTGCAGAGGATCTGCTCATATGCACACAGGGATGTGGTCCCTGCCCTGGAGAGCTGTCTGGCCAAGCAGGCAGTGCCTTCAGAAGCAGACAGCAGCTCACCAGAGCCTGGCCTGGCTGATCTGAAATGAGCTGGAAGTCCAAGGA
>VZRM01006686.1:42832-146233 GCA_013397955.1 Grantiella picta
ATTCATTTTAATCCCATTAAAGATGATCTTGCTATGAATTACGAGGAGTAAAGAAGAGAATTTTGTGACATCTAGATCATATTTGGTTTTGCTCCTCACAAGCCAATCCTACCCAGGGCTGTTTAATTCTTCCTCAGTGTCACTTAACCCAGATCGTTTTCCACCAGCTGACAATGGATTGCAACATGAAATAGATTTAGATGGAATATTGGGAAGGAATTGTTCCCAATGAGGGTGGTGAGGCCCTGGCACACATTGCCCAGAGAAGCTGTGGCTGCCCCTGGATCCCTGGAAGTGTCCAAGGATGGGGCTTGGAGCAACCTGGGATGGTGGAAGGTGTTAGAATTAGATGAGCTTTAAGGTCCCCAAACCATTCTTTGATTCCATGAATTATTGATGCTCTCCAGGATGTAGTGATTTCCAGAAAGCCCTTGAAAAGCCTTTTCAGGTCAGTGTGAATATTACTTGGATTAGGTGGAATCTACAGTCTACTGCATGATATATTCTGTGCATCTCCAGAGAAAGATGTACAGAATACATCCTAATTATCAAATTTGCATGGATTCAGGAATTTGCAACCTTTTTAGATGCTCAGATCCCTCTGTGCTCTCCACGGGTGCTGAGAGCATTGCAAAGTGAACATAAACTGCCTGCTTATATTTGACCAAGTCAAAATCAAATAAAATGCAGTTACAGGAAATCTTTGGACTCCTCGCAGTCGCTGGGAGCAGAGGACACAGGCGATGTCTCCCTGAAACCACACACTTCCTTACATTCCATAGCAGCCTAATCCATATGGGGATATAAAGAAGCATGTCATCTCATAAGAGCAGTCTGGATTGTGCCTTCTGGCCAGCAGGACAGCTCTCCATCCTCCACTCCTGAAGTGGTAGTGTTGCTCCTCAGATGTGTTTCAGAGCCAACAGTCTGCTTCCTCCTTAGAAAAGCAGTGACAGCACAACCCTTGTAACCTCCCTGGTGCCCTGGAGTGTTTTGGGATCTTTTGGAAGGATATTTTTCAGGTGGTTCAGATTTTTCCAGTGCCTGTGTGTCATCAAGCATTCCTCTGTGTGCCTCTGCA
Organism: Grantiella picta; assembly: GCA_013397955.1. Classification (NCBI taxonomy): domain Eukaryota; kingdom Metazoa; phylum Chordata; class Aves; order Passeriformes; family Meliphagidae; genus Grantiella; species Grantiella picta. The sequence goes on from VZRM01006686.1 coordinate 43,914, forward strand.
CAGTGCTGAAGGCTGGAATCTTATGGTGGTGCATGCTGGAGAAGGTCTTGGACTTGTTTTGACAGCCCTGAAATCCTCAAAAACTAAAGTTTGCTGTAAAAAAAAAGTCACACGAGTGAGAGGTGATAGGTAGTGTTCTTTCCTTTCACTTTATCATTATTATTGGTGTCGAGGCAGGGCCTTGAGGACCTTCCTGTGCAGAGGATCTGCTCATATGCACACAGGGATGTGGTCCCTGCCCTGGAGAGCTGTCTGGCCAAGCAGGCAGTGCCTTCAGAAGCAGACAGCAGCTCACCAGAGCCTGGCCTGGCTGATCTGAAATGAGCTGGAAGTCCAAGGATCACAGAAGGGTTTGGGTCAGGAGGACCTGGGGGGCTCAAAGCAGGAGCAACTTGGATCAGGTTGCTCAGGACCATGTCTAGTGGAGCTTGAATCTCTCCAAGGGTGGAGTTCCCTCAGTCTTTTGGGGTCTGTTTCCCAGATTTTGACCATGCTGATGGTGACAAACCTGTTTGATGATATCTAGTTGGAATTTCCTGTGTTCCACCTTGTGTCACACCCTGGTGCACCTTTGGGAGGAGTCTGCCGTGACACAGGAGTGGATTTCTGCATTTGATGATAGAAATGACCATCAGAAGGGAAAATCAGGGTCCTCTGGTGTGCCCTCCTATAACAATCCTTGATTTGGGGCTGTTGCACACTCCCATGCTCAGTCAGGCTGGCATGCTCAGGGATGCTCAAAGGGAGTTATGGCCATGTTTGGGAAACAGCTGGTGGGATTCACTTTGTTCATGGAGCAGATTCACAAGGATGATTTATTTCTAAGTGGAAGCTTCTCTGAGGGTGGAAAAAGGGAGGAAATACCCAAGTTTCTAACATACAACCAGTCCACACAAATATATAGGACAGGACAAGAAAATAAGCTTTTCTCTCATGTTTGCTCTTACGAAAGAGTCAAAAGACTAAGGAATGATCCCAGGTGATGAGAAACACTAATCTCAGGGTTGGGATAACCCCAACATCTGAAGGAAACATAAATCCTTTTTGAAGGCAGGCCCTGGAGAGAGTCTGCTGGCCCAGCACAGACTGTAGAGCAGCACTGCACACACTCCTCAGAGGCTCCAGCTTTCCCTGGAGCACAGTTCCCTCTGCTCAGCTTTGCTGTTACTCTCCAGACATTTTACTGTTTTGGAGAAGTTAGATCAGAGTCTCTCTCCATGCCTGCAGGGCTCTCCATCCTCCCCTGTGGCAGACGTGCTCCCCTGCATGATGTGACCTCAGGAAATATCCCTTTTGCAATGTCCCCCAGTGTCTGACATTGCTGAATTTTCATATCTCTCACGAAACCACCTCGGTTTTTCCGCCCCTATATTTTCCTCTGTCAGCTGTTCAAATCTGTGTCAGCACCTGATGCAGTGATGTCTACAAAAGGGTTTAGGATGGAAATCCATCCCATGGCATTGCTCATCCTAATAATCAGGGGCAATGGATTTACAGACTGAAGAGTGTACGAATGTCTCAAATTTATTTTCACTTCAAAACTTCATGATTCGGATATTGTACGTGCTGCTCTAAGTAATTTTGCTTCTATGAAAATCCCTATTGACTGCAGTGAAGGGATGAGTGGCTTTTGGGGGGAAGTTGTTTGTTTGTTTTAAAGCCAAATAAAGACTCTTATTTGTGATTTCTAGAGAAATTAATGGCAGGGAATTTCACATAGTCATTACTTCAATAACCTCAGTACCTGATTAAATAAATGAATGCAAATTCTACAGAGAGAGATGAGTCATGCAGTGACCCAGGAAATTATATTGTTTAAAAGTGTCCAGAATCAGGAGTGGTGTCTGAATCTCCATTATTTAAAGGTTTTTACACCAAGCAAAGCAAATATGTTAAAAATATCCACTCAAAGCATTCCCATTCTTTCTTTCTTTTTTTTTTTTTTAACATGTAAATCAGATCAATGTTATAGGAGCATTCATTACATCTTAATTTGAGATGAAGAACTCAATGTAATATTTACTCCCCCGTTAGATGAAGGCCTTTGACTCAGAAGAGGTGAGGAAGATGAGCCTTGCTGACATCAGAGTAAAACTCCCAGAGATTTCAGCAGAGCCATGACAGTCTGTGGCTTCCCAGACTTTTGAGTGCATAAATCTGTTTATATGAGGTATCAACAATAATGGATGAAGAGATATTTCTTCTTAGCCCTGATAGTCTTCAGTTTAAAACCATTATTGATGCCTACTGGTAGCATTTTCTTAAATATCTCATAGGCCTGTATCAAAATACCATGGAAATTCTGGGCTCAGATAATGGGTTTAGAGTGATTAATGAGGAAATGAGTATTTGGAGTACAAATAATGAGTACTTGAAAAATCCTTGATCCCAAGCCTGTAGGTAGGTAAATATTTCTTATTTATGTACATTATTCTGGTCCAATTTGTGGACTGGGATTTTAAAATCCTATGTAGGTATACATGGGAATTTACTGATGATGTTAAAACCTAATTGGAGCAAGATTTGTAAAAAATACATTGACTGGAATGAACTGGGACTGTTGCAGTAAAGACTCACTAGGTTGGATTTTCAGACCACACTGTTCCAAAATTTAGGAAACCCAGAACAGGCAGAATGAAGATACATCGATTGGGAAATTATAGCTAAATATTTAGAAATTAAAGATCTGACTGGGACAGATACTTGAGTACAAAAGATTGGCAGGAATGGCCAATTCCTTTCCAGGAAGGAACAGAAGGAAAAGAAGGGAGTCAATAGGATATAAATGCATTCTTTTAGAACCAGTATCTCCCTTTTCGCCCTCCCTGGAATATTATATTCCTTGTGAACAGCAGATATGCAAACTAAGAGCCAAGAGCCCATGCCTTTGGAGCCACTGAGAGTAACCCAATCATCTGAGGCATATCCAGAGCCACATCTGTCCCTGCCTGGCGTGAGGAAGAGAAGGAGGAAAGAATGGGGCAGCTGTCCTCCAAGGGTCCCTGTGACTGGGATGGTTTGTCACCGAGGCAGGATGGGAGGTGATACTCCCAAAATGGGCTTTCTGAGACGCCTGGCATTTGGGCATCTGGGCTCTCTGTCAAGTCTCTTTTTCCACCCTGGACTGCAGGATGAATGCTTTCCTGGGAGCAGTTGTTGCTGGAAGGAGGGAGGCTGCTCAGCCTTTGGTGTTCCTGTCTGCGCTTACATGCACAGAGAGGTGCATGGCTGTGACAGCAGAAGGGAAGGGCTAAATAGGAGTGAATCATTCCTTTAAAATCAATTCCTAATGCTCTGACCTTCTCCACAGGACATATCTGAGCCCAAACCATTGCATGTTTGGAATTTACCACCTTAGTGTCCTCTATCTGCACCAAAAGGCACCTTAGGCAGAAACTCATGTAAAACATTTTCTTGTCTCTTTTGCAACTTTCTGTGGGCAAATCACTCAGGGTAACATTTTAGCCTTGTGAGCCAAATTAGTTATCTCAGAGTAGATTTTTGAAGCAGAGTTTCATCTTAACCCTGTCCTAACCACAGCCTCCCGGAAGCTTAAAACTCAAGAAATCAGGTTTGCATCTGTCTGCAAAATATTGCTTATTTCTAACCAGAGACTATATTTAGGCCCTTGGGTTTTGGAAATGCTTCAAGAGCCTTTTTTTTTTTTTTAAAACTCTGGTGGGGTTTCATGAGAATGTCTGAAAATTTATTGAGTTTGCTCCATAAAGAGTGGTGATGAGGTCTCTGCCTCAGTGGGAATAAGGCCTCAGTGAGCACCTCTGAACCTTCATACAATCCCAGTGTGCTGATAGTTAATTTCTTAAAAAAGGGAGACCCAAAAGAGAAAATAAGTGAGTTGCCCAAGGTTATTCAGAAAGGCTGTGTCAGAATCACCAGCAGTCCTTGTAAGGTGTCTGTCCATCCTACTCATCTCATTGTCAGATTTTCTACCATTTTTATCTCACCATAAAAAAAATATTGATAGTATGGCTCTCTAAGTTATATTTTCTGTTTTATCTGGTGCTTTTAAACTGAGGTGTTGGGTCTGGTTTAGCCCCATCATGTTTTGTTTAACCAGCCTGATTCTTTGCACCAGAGCAGAGTAACTGCCCTTGAGCAAAGCCCATCAGCATTCCCGGATTCTGGGTGGGGAAACTGAGGCACAGAGGTGCAGGAATTGGCCTGGAACAAAATGTAGTGCCTGTATCAATGCCCATACATATTCATCATGGCCTCTCTTTCTCCTTAGTTTTCCCTTTTCCCCCATATATCGAATACAAATTAATGTAATGTTGAGAATTAGGGTAACTGTCCCTCAAGAACACAGTAGGATTTTTGTCACTGGCTTGAGAAAGAGAGGAATCATCCTTGTGTTTGTACTGCATCTAAGACTGTTTATCTGGGGATTTTTGGGTCTCCTCATGCAACTAACTCTTCCCCAGGTTGGAGATCCTGGAGGCCAGGCGGTCTCTTGTACAGCCTTGGGAAGGAGGACAGTGCTTTCCCCTCTAATTGATTTTTCTTTGGTCAGTTCCTCTCCTTGTGATCCAAACACAAGGATTTGAGGGGATGAGCTGAGACAAGAGGAGGATAAATCCACACTGAGCTCTTGACAGCTTCAGTAATTCTTTCCCAGTTAAATTAAGGAATGGAAACAGGCTGGAAATAAAGGAACAGGCAGCCACAGAGAGGCCCCAGGAGTTTGCCCAGAGGGAGCTGGCTCTCTCTGTTGGCTCCAGAAGGAGCCAGGGGTGACTTTGCTCATCATTTAGACTCCTCACTTTAGGTTATAAGGGTCATGGGAATGGATTTGGACCTATGGATGTCGATACTCCTGGTTCCCATCAGTGACAAGGAGAAAACACTTCATTATCCATTAAGGATTCTGGAGCAATAAATAAATCAAAAATAGTGTGAGGGATAACAATTTAGCAGCTGGACATAGTGACAGGGAGGCAGCAGTGGGAACTTGCTGGTCACCACTTATTTCAAGGTGAGAATTAAAATCAGAAGGTCACTTCCTCTGGAAGGTGTTGATCACCTGGACACCGTTTGCTGTCAAAGGATTCCTTGGGAGCAGTCCGAGATTGCAGAGCTTCCCATGGAATTAAACTGTCCCCTCCCACCCTACAGCCCCTCCTCAGCCATCCCTGCACCCGCTGAGGGGTTGTGAGAGGAGAGGTCTGGCCAGCAGGGCTCCAAACACCAGCTCTGCTGCCCTTGAGAACAAAACCCCGGCTTCGAAGGTGCTCTTGAAAATCAAACCATCCCTGGGGTTTGCCTGTGCGCAGCTGAGAGTCTGAACACATCCACTTTGAAGGAATGCTTCGCTGCTCACATCCAGACAGAGTTCCCTAGGAATTTGCTGATGAGTCTGGGGCCCTGTTTGAACCATGATGACACCACCCCACCTCCTTTCCCTTTCCCATCCATGCCATCTTTTGCCCTGCCCAGTGTTCCTTGGGATGCTTTCCACAACCCTGGATGCGAGGCTCTGGCTGTTAGCTGTGCATTCCAGGCTTGGCCATAAATCTCACACACAGGAGGTATTCCATTTAAAAAAGAAAAGAAAAAAAAAAGGAAATTGAGGACATTACCTTCAGCAAAGGAGCAGTTGGTCCCTTTATCCTCCTCTCCTGGGTCCTTTGTGGCTTCATAGCACCCCAGAGGTATTATCTGGGCTGGCATCTTCAGCGAGGTGGGGAGTTCATCCTTTCCAAGGTTTCCCCAAGGAAGCAGGAGCTGGCGTGGTCAGAAATGCTCTCCAGCAAGCAGCCTGTGCCTGGGGCTGCCCAAAAGTCTCTCGAAGCAGCTGATGCTACTGACCCCTCTCTGTGTGAGTGTGTTTGGGGATTTGGGCATTTCCCCCTCTCCCATGCTCCTCTACATCAATGCCTCCAGTTTTTTGGTTTTTTTCTTCTCCCTAGGGAGTTAAATTCTAAACTAAGTCAAATTTCCCTCCCTCAGTTTTCTACCACCTAGGCTCATTTCCCCCCACCTTAAGATCAGGATCGGCATCCTCTTAAATCTAAAACTAGTTCTAGGTCTCAGTTTTCGGTTTTCCATCAATATTCCTGTGCCATCCCGCTCAGGGCAGGACAGCCCGCATCCCCCCAGCCTCGGGCTGTATTTTCACTCTCCGCTGCCCCTCCCTGCCTCGCTGTGCCCCGAGGATGCTCCTGCCATCCCCGCGTGGTCCCTGCCCTGCCCGGCTGTCACCGTCCCTTTTGTATCGCCCTCCCCCGGGCCCAGCCCACCCCACAGCCCTGTCCCCACACCTGCCCGTGTCCTTTACAGCCGGTGGCCCTTCCCGGTCCCTCCTGTCCACCTCAATCACCCCGCTGACAGCGGCGCGTTGAGTGACACCGCTTCAGCTGTCCCGTGCCGGGAGGGCACATTTCGGCGTTTTATCCCTTTTTTTCCGATGCTGCAGCTCAGTCCTGTCAGAACGAAAATCCTACCGAAGATTTCCAGAATAAAGCCATTTGCTGCAGGTACAGCAGTTGAATGTTTTAATGGCCAGAGGAGGAGGAGGGAGCTGGATTTGGAGCTGATCCCAAAGTCCTGATGGGCTCTTTGCTTAGTGGTGGTCGGCAGGACAGGAGGAGCTGGGCTTTGGCAAGCCTGGGGTCAGAAAACAGGGGCTGAGCCCAAACAGTTCCACGAGTCCCACCAGAATAGCCAGGATCCTCCCCACCCCGGTGCTGTTAAAAGTGTGCCTTTTCACCTCTTCTCCATCAGAGCTGTTTACAAAATAGTGTCCCCGGGAGACCAGAAACTAAGCCATTGGTGTGGGTAAAAGTTTACAGAGAGTTTTTCACTGGCAAATAATATTAATCACAGAATCATGGAGTCCTAGAATAGTTTAGTTGGAATGGACCTTAAAGATCATCTTGTCCTACCTGTGCGCAGAGACAATTTCCACCAGACCAGGTTGCTCCAAACCCCATCCAACCTGGCCTTGAACACTTGCCTTTTTTTTTTTTTCCCTTATGTTGGACTTTGAAAACATCTTCAGCTTTTTCAGAGTTAAAGAAGCAAATTTCAAGCAAATCTGCCACTCTGCTCCTCACCAGAATCCTACGAGACATAAACCAAAATACCCTCTAAAATTATGTATCATTTCCCTTCCATTTTCTGTCAAAATCTCAATGCTTAGTAAAATCTTTCTTCATGGGGGAAAAATACTTTTGAAACATTCCCTGCATTTTTTTTTGTAAGGGAAATATTTTTGTATTAAAATCAGAGTGACCATACAACCCTGCAATCACTTGCAGAGTTTTGAATGCTCACCTAACACAAATTATTAGGATGGGGACAAAACCCAGTGAGCAGCATCTGTGGTGAAAGACAGACTGAAATAGGATTATCTGAGAGAGCAATGGCCAAAAGTAAATTAAACAGGCTGGGTGCAGGAATTCCACCACCCTCACTGCAGGGACATCCTCAGTGTGGTTTTAATATGATTTCTCTCTTCCATCCTTTCCTAGACACAGGTCAGGAGTTTGCATGGGACAAGACACATCCCAACAGGCAGCTGCATGTAGCAATCCTCTTTTGGAGGTTAAAAAGCTTCAATAATACCAATGTGGGCCATTTGGCTCCATGGCCACCTGTGCCAGTCATATTGAATTAAATCTTTCAGATGCAGAGGAAAGTGTGTGATTTTTAAAAAATACTTGCTCTGCCATAAACTTCTCCCAAGGTCTTGGGGACATCATCCTGTGCCTCAGTTTCCCAACCATAACATTTTGAGAGCTCTGCCCTGTCCCAGGGTGGGATGAAGACCTAAGAGACCTTCTAGGGCACTCAGGTATCCCATTAATTCTTCCCTGTGAGGGTGGTGAAGGCCTGGCACAGGGTGCCCAGAGAAGCTGTGGCTGCCCCTGGATCCCTGGAAGTGTCCAAGGCCAGGCTGGACAGGGCTTGGAGCAACCTGGGATAGTTGCCCACGGCAAAGAGGTTAGAATGAGGTGAGCTTTAAGGTATTTTCTGATCCATAACATTCCATGATTCTGTGATCTTTCCATTCATCCATCTGAGGAGTAGCTGCAGTGGTGTGAGTGCTGTGACACAGAACTTGCTGTTGGGAATCACAGCTGGACAAGCAGGATGGTCTTACCCAGGTGATGGAGACAACAGCACTGTTATCTCTCTGCTAAGGCTGTGGGTGAATCAGGATGGTGGGAGCATGGATTTGTGTTCATTATGGGAAGGGAAGGGAAGGGAAGNGAAAGGAAAGGAAAGGAAAGGAAAGGAAAGGAAAGGAAAGGAAAGGAAAGGAAAGGAAAGGAAAGGAAAGGAAAGGAAAGGAAAGGAAAGGAAAGGAAAGGAAAGGAAAGGAAAGGAAAGGAAAGGAAAGGAAAGGAAAGGAAAGGAAAGGAAAGGAAAGGAAAGGAAAGGAAAGGAAAGGAAAGGAAAGGAAAGGAAAGGAAAGGAAAGGAAAGGAAAGGAAAGGAAAGGAAAGGAAAGGAAAGGAAAGGAAAGGGACAAGAACTGATCTTGTGCATGTCAGCAGGCAGAAGGACACGACAGGGAAAGGAGCCCCTCATGCCTCAATGTACCCACCTGCAAAAGAGGGAGAGCAATAAGGTTGACCTTCCATTGGCCTCTTGTATCTTATCCAGGTTCTGCATTACTCTTGCCATGGAAAAATTGCATTTGGGTGGCTGGGAGCTGATGCTCTCCTGTAATACCATGGATGGGTACCTGACAGATTTTGGATGCAGCAACTGAGGCTCACAGAGGGGTTTGGTGTCACTGCAATGTGCTGGTGCTCACAGGCAGTGCTGGGTGTCAGAAGGATGTGGGGATGGCAGCTGGGAACACATGGCATGTGGAAGCTTCAAAAATACGGACTTTTTCTATTTAGAGCTACAGATACACCTTGTAGGGATATTGAGAGCAGCAGTTTGGCTCAGAGACCCCACATGATCCCAAGCAGTGGTGAGATGAATTCTGTATTTCCTGTAAGATGTTACCCTGTTCCTTATGGAAAGAAAGGAAGTTGCTCCTCGAAGGCCACCACCTTGGTCCATGGAACACTCTTGTGAGCTGAAAAATTCAGTGCAAAATGGATAGTCCTTTATATTATTTTATTTTAAATAAAATTCTACTTGTCTTAAAAACAAAAAAAAAACCCATTGAATGTGTTGAATTATTATTTTCTTTTAATCCCAGTTAATAACCTATAGGGCATAAACTGCCCAAACTACACTTGCTTAATTTTTAGTTTATTTTTATGCAACACTTTTGAATTTACTGGGATGTAGGTTAACCCAGCCCTATAGAGAGCTCCACGCTGATTGTCATTCATAAAATTATGGATATGTCTGATGACCACAAACTCACCATAGGAAGGAATTTCTGTACTCTTTCTCTGTTTTTATATTCTCCAGGTTCACTGCCCAGAGAAGCTGTGGCTGCCCCTGGATCCCTGGAAGTGTCCAAGGCCAGGCTGGACAGGGCTTGGAGCAACCTGGGATGGTGGAAGGTGTCCCTGCCCATGGCAGGAGGTTGGAATGAGATGGTTTTTGTCACCACTGGTATAAAATCTCTGTTAGAGTGAGTTAGAGAGGAATTATATTCAGACACTTAAGTTTCATCTTTTCTGCGTTCTTCAGTTTGAGTGAGGAGATTGATTTTTTTGTTTCTATACGTTCCCCAGAGGGACACAAAGAGGATGGAGAGGAACAGATCATCTGCCCTTCTGGCTGTGCCTTCATCCCCAGTGCCTGGGTAAAAGTGGCCAGGAACAAGGCAAGGCATGGTGTCTCACACCTGCTTGCATATTTGTGGGGGTGGAAAAGAGCAGATGTCCAGAGCTGCCAGCTCTGGGAGTCCTGCAGGAATGTGGGGACTGTGACAGCTGATTGAGCTGGAGAGGGTTTGGGTGGGGGTGGGAGGGGATTTTGGTGCCTGATCACAGCCTGGGAGAGCTGGTGGTGGGGAAGGGAGGTGGAAAGTTTGCATAGACTCTGGAATGAAAAGGTTGTTTGAATCTGGAATATTTACAGCCCAGATGTGGAAATTCAGTGCTCTTCCCTTGGGAGACACCCAGTCTTGGAATCTCTGCTGGATTTTGGGTGTATTTTCTGGGTTAGGTGATGGGAAGACCAGGTTGTCGACCTCTTCAGGCTTGGACTGATACAGAGACTGCTAACAGGTATCACCAGTCCAATCCCTTGGAGTTTCACTCCAACAGTCCCTGCACTGCTACTGAGGGACAGCAAGAGTGAGAGGACACAATAATCTCAAGAAAAAGACCGAGAAGCTGAGCCTGGTTTGCACCCAATATTCAGTGAATCTCATTAAAAAATGTCACCTGAGACTTTGCATTCTCTGAAACAGCTGCTGTTGAGTTTATTTCTATATTTAGTTTATTTATTTATTTATTACCTTTACAAATTCATGGTCTGAGGATCCAATATGACATTGATCTCACTGATCTCATATTACTTCTGCTGTTATCATTACTGATGGATGAGAAGTGAATTACCCAGAGCTCCCTGTGACTGTAGGGCGGAGCTGACAGGTGAACCTGGGCTCCAGGTAGTTCCACCTTTTAAGGACATCCAGTCTCAGTTACAGAGCTGCCACTTTCTGAAAGCTGGGAAGAGAGGAGAGATTTTTCCGAGGCCATCCAGTAGTAAAGGTGGGTCAGGTAAGATGCTGGGAAGGAAGTCACCTTTCTTTTTCTGCTCCTCTTACCTGTTGAAGGTCAGGAGCACCAAGGAGGCTGCCCTGATGTATTTATTTTTTGTCGCAATTGCCCAAACCAAAAAGCCACTTGTCCCACTGATCCCCTGAGCTGGACACCTTGTGACTATCCTTATTTATTGGCATTGGAATAGGAAAAGTGGATTCCTGCCTTCTCCTCTGAACAGGGATCTTTTTCCATGGCAGGGAGATTGGAAGAAGATGAACTTTAAGGTCACTTCCAACCAAAACCATTCTAGGATCCTTTGACAGTTCCATTTGCCTTCAAGGCAGGAAAAGATACCCTGAAGAAGGATTGTTGAGTTCTGACATGTATTTAGACAGGATAAAAAAAGGGATGCCTTAGGGTAGTGTTTCAATCTCATCCCACTGGTGTTTTCACAATTAAGCAGATTAAGGAGGATCTCCTCCAGGTCCAATTCCATGTCAGGCTTTTGGAAAACAGCCTGCAGACAGACACACACTCACCCTGCATGCATCAACCTGTGCAGATTTGCCTTTCTGAAGTCAGGATTTGAAACTTACTGTCCCTGGCTGCAGGAGGATGGAAAAATCCTTCCTGCAGTTTCCAGGTGATTTCAAGGATTCATGCGGCACTGATGAGAAGAGTTTCCTTATCCTTTTCCTGTCCTCACTCCCCATCCTTGCCTCTACAAAGAGCACATGGCCAGAGTTCCTCAGGAGGCCCCTGGGGTCACAGCAGAGCTGAGCAGACCCTGAACCCAAAATCCCACCCTGGAATCCCTCAGGGCAGCCAATTACCAAATTAACACCTCTCAGTGAGAACCCTTGAGCTCTAATTGAGCTGGATTTATGGGCAGGGGGGTTCAAACGGGGGCAGTGCCAAACTTTGTGTGATTCAAATAAATCGAGTCCCCACCACCGGGTCAGCATTTTGGAGCCCTTGCAGATGCCCTTCGCTGTCCCTCCAGCCAGGAGCGGGAAGCATCCCTGGTGCCCAGCTGTTGAGGTTTACACAGCTGCCGTGGGGAATGGGGCATTGCAGGGTGGGAGGTGCAGCCTCTCAATGCCTCAGACCCACAGCAGGGTCAGAGGTGGCCACGTTTGGGCTCAAAGAGGAACAGGTGGGCAGAGAGCTGACATTTGGAACACTGGCACTTTTATTTTTAATGGCCCTCCCCCAGCACACCCAGCGCTGGAAATGACTATGAAATGCATCTGGCCCTTAAATAAGGGAATCATCTTGGGTTTGGGGGTTGAATAGTCATTCAATTTGCATTTTAACCCATGCAAACATATTCTGAATTAAAGTATTAATTTAGACTTAAAACTTACCAAGAAGCTGGGATCAAGGCTTCCTTCCTCATCCTACCTCTCAGGCTCTCATTCTCTCTGTTTCTAATTTTCTCTTCGTTGCTGAGTCAATGAGTCTGTGCAGCAGCAGGCACAAGGATATCTCAGAGCTGTGGAAATAACTAATATTCAGATCACTGGAAATCCTAAAAAGCTGGGGAAAAATAATCTTGCTGTGGTTTAACAGAAGCTTTTTAAGACTGGGTGGGAAGTGGCTTCTTGCTGGTTTCAGGCAATGAACAGAAGCCGAAGAAGAGAGAGAAATGTGAAAGAAGTTGTTTTGAGTGAGAAAACAAACTAAGGCTCATAACACTAAAAATAGAAGGTGTTCTGGGCAATGATCAACCCATCAGGGGCTCCCAACAACCCTGAAACATCACTGGCACTTCCATTGAGGAGAAAGGTGATATAAAGTCACCACATTTATCTCAAACTTGTACCAATGGTCAGGGTTCTGCCTGTGGCAAGGGGTTTGGAACTAGAGGACCTTCAAGGTCTGATCCAACCCAAACCATTCTGTGATTCTCTGCTTTCTCCTGGAGTAATAGGTTTGGTGTTCATCTGTGTAACTTCCTTGAGTTTGTGGTTTTCACATATATAACATCTCTGAGATATGATTCACTGGCCAGTATCTAAAGGTGAGTCCACCTTAGCAGAGTCCATCTGGGAGTCTGTTGGGTGTGACACCAGAATAACAGAGTTTGGACAGACAGAGTCCATAATGCTCTGTTTGAACCCTCTGCGTGATGACAGCCTGTGGAGCTCCACACAAGGCCAAGGAGACCAAATCCCACCCCAGGGATTTGATGATGGAAAAAGATCCCATATCAAGTGTCTGGCTTTACACATCTCCCTGCACAGCTGGGATCATTGTAAGTTGTTCTTTTTCTTTTCTTTCCTTTTTTTTTTTTTTTTTTTTAAATCAGGGCTTGGGCCCTTCTTACAAAGAAACCAAAATGTGCAAATTAAAAAAAAAAAAAAAAAAGTAATTTGATGCCAGCCCTGAGGAATACAGTGGCAAGGCATCCCCTGCGCTGGAGGTGAAGCAAAGCCCGGGAGCAGCCTGCTGCAGGCTCTTTCCTTTCATGTGACTAATACACACAAATCCCCCTTCCCCGGGGGCTGGGGGATCGCTGACAGCAGGGACAGCCTGTGAGAAAGGGGTGAGGGGAGCCAAACTGTGCTCTCCTTTCATTCACCAGGGTCAGCTGTCCCACCTGTTCCTCCTGCTTAGACATGGGGAGCAGGGATGGATGGATGAAGGGAACGGGGCAGTGGCAGCATTTACTATGAAAACTCATCGAAGGGAAGAAATTCTGTATTAAAATGAGCAGCAAATAAGCATTTTCCTTGCCACAGGGGTGGAAGAAAAGAGGCTGCAGGACACAGTGGGGCTGGCATTTGCCTGAATCACTTCTCTGAGAACTGGGGAGCAGGCCAAGAACAAGTTTCCTAATGAAAGACTAATGATGGATGAAGCTCGGTAGGTGCTGGGTTGCAGTTTGATTCCGAAACCCAATCCTCCACCAGCTGCTTGTTTGAGCAAATGCCAAGGTTCACTCTGCAGCACCTGCCCAGACTTCCCCAGAGATTTCTTCCGTCCAAATGACACCTCTTGATTTTATCCTTTGCCTCCAGGGTCCCTGATCCAACCTGTGCTTGTTTCCTTTGGGGCTGTTGTCACCTACTTTGCAAAACCTGCAGCAGGCATCTCTTCCCACAACCACATGGGATTGTGTCTCTTTGCCCCTATTTAAATTGAAACCTTTTTCAGGGTTAGACACTCCCTGGTGCTGTGTGGATACAGAGCACCCAGCACAGCAGAGCTGTAGCCTTTTTTTGGGTGCTGTTTGGGTGACAAAAAGCCCTGTAACACAGAGATTGAAGGAGTGATGGTCCATCACACCAAAAGGCAGACCAGCAGAGGAAAATCTCTGGGAAAAACCTCAACACCAGATGTTTTTTCACAGTGCAGACGCAACCTGAGCTTTATTTGAAGTTGCTTTTTTTTTTTCCCCTTTTGTCACTGTATTTTTGAGTTGTGAGGATTTCTATACCCGACAGGTACTAGAGGTGTTTGGTCTGGAGAAAAGGAGGCTCGGGGGGACCTTATTGCTCTCTACAACTCCCTGAAAGGAGAGTATAGCCAGGTGGGGATTGGTCTGTTCTCCCAGATTTCAAGTGATAGGACGAGGGGAAATCATCTTAAGTGGTGCCAGGGGAAGTTCAGGTCGGATATTAGGGGAAATTTCTTACTGAAAGAGTGGTTTAGCATTGGAACAGGCTGCCCAGGGAAGTGGTGGAGTGACCATCCCTGGAAGTGTTCAAAAAAATGAGTCGATGTGGCACTTTGTGAACCCCTGGAGGGGTATTTGGTCAAAGGCTGGACTCGATGATCTTGGATGTCTTTGCCAACCTTAATGATTCTACAATGGGCCTGGCAGCCAGCTTTGCCCTTGGCTTTTCCTGGCAATCCCATGTGCTCTGCAGACCCCAAGGGAGCAGGGAGCATCCTCTTTGTGTCTGGAGAAGACCAAAGCTGAAGAGGACAAATTCCTCAGCAAAATGCTGGTTTCTCCTTGCCCAGCTGCTCTGGGCATCCCCAGGCTTCAGCATCTGCCAGGGCCAGGGGGCCAGGGGGACCCCAACATCCCCTCAGAGACCCATGGGGGATGTGAGCACAAACACACCCAACCTTGAAACCAAAGAAGCCTCAAACCTGTCATTAAAGCAGCTGCACTGGCAATAAATTTAGTATTTAAAGGAGTGCAGTGCCTGTTTAAAATGCAGCGAGAGTAGCTATGGGAACAAGCTCAACAGAGTTTTATCCTGCTGAGATTTATCCTTTCTCTGAAAAAAGTGACCCTGTAAAAATGTGGAAGGCTCCTGGAAGTACTAGCATTTTTTCTCTCAAAGGAAAGAGTTGAATCTGTTGCAAATCACATGGAAAAATGGGCCAGACAAGTCAGGCAGTTCATTTACAGGCTGTAAATGTAAGTTGAAGTAGTAGTGGTAATAAAAAGTTTTAAAATCTCAGAAAAAAGTTAATAGTATGAATGTTAAGATTTCCAGGGAAGAAAATGCCTTTCTTTTCCTGTGTAAAGGAGCAGTAAAAAAGGGAAATTTACAGCCATTGGGGATGTCTGATAAACACAAACACCAGAGTAAAGTGAAAAAGCCTGAGTGCTGCTCCTGCTCAGAGAAGCTGGGGACTCTCCATCCCTGGAAGTGTCCAAGGCCAGGTTGGACAGGGCTTGGAGCAGCCTGGGATAGTGGAAGGTGTCCCTGCCCATGGCAGAGGTTGGAATGAGATAATTTTCAGTATTCTTTCCAACCCAAGCCACCGTGTGATTCTATGATTCCTGACCTACCAGGGGCTCTTTCTTCTCTTGTTTTGGGAATGATCATGAATGAGCTTTATTGTCTCTCTTGTGCTCAGATCCCTGCTTAGCACTCCTGCACTGTCTCAGCTCACCTTCCCCTGGGTAGTAGCTTCACCCAGCTGGATTCTGAGGGCCAGCAGGAGGAAGACTGGGATTCAAAGGGAAATGTGATCAGAGTAGGGTTTTCCAAATCTCCTAGGTTCGCCTGGAAATCTCAGCTCAGCACCCTGCCTGCTGGTGTCTAACAAGCCCCTCATGAAAAAAAAGACATCAAACCCCAGGATTTATTACTAATCAGCCCAGCTTCTTAACACCTTCTCTGTGACCTTGGTTGCTAGGAAGTCGGTGTCAATACAGGAAAAGTGAAGTATTAATAGAAAGAAAGAGCAGCTGTAAGAACTCAGCACGGAGCAGCATGGCCAGTGGAAGTCTTCCAGGCTACTGGTAACCCAGCCTTCCAGGACAGGGGTAATAGTTTCACACTGAAAGAGGGTAGATTTAGATTGCATATTAGGAAGGAGTTCTTTCCTGTGAGGGTGGTGAGGCCCTGGCGCAGGTTTCCCAGAGAAGCCTCTGGATCCCTGGAAGTGTCCAAGGCCAGGCTGGACAGGGCTTGGAGCAACCTGGGACAGTGGAAGGTGTCTGACCATGGCAGGGGGTGGAACAAGATGAGCTTTAATGTCCCTTCCAACCCAAACCATCCCATGATTCTACAACAATGCCAATCTGGAAAGCAGAGATCTCTCTCCCAGCCCTCTGTCTGGACACAGTCACCAAATCCAAGCAGTTTAAAGCTGTTTTTCCCCACTATATGTCCAGCACAGCTCACTTTGTGTTGGAGGGGAAGCTGCTTATCCAAAGATATATCCAAGAGAAACATGACACTGTCACTTAGTGACCAGCAGTCACATGGCATTGCTCACCTAGAAACCTGATCTGGGGAGCGACACCTCTGCCCAGGACAGGGAGCTGGAATTGATGAGCTTTTTGGTCCCTTCCAGCCCAAACCATTCTGTGATTTTGTGATTCTACCATTCTGTGCTCCAAGCAAGAACCCCATTAGGCTGTCTTTCCCTGGGATGTTTTATTCTCTCTTTACAGGTGCAGGTGCAGGAATTGTGAGCACAGGCAGCATTCCCACATCATTTCCTCATGCCAAGCTCTGACTTTGGCGAGCAGGAGGCAGGAAAGGCTGGTGAAGGCTCTTCACGTGGGGTGGTGGATCCATCAGCAGGGCTGGGAGGGAGGAGGGGAGCTCTCGAGCGGTTGCAGACAAAATTGTTCAACCTCTCCTTATCCCACATTATCCTCCCCTCAGCTGTTCAGCTGGGAGATGCCATGTGCTGTCCAACAACTGCCACATTCCTCTCAAGAGGTGGCTGCTGTGGGATGGAGTGGAGCATGAGGGCACCGTGAGCCAAACCCTCCTTTGAGCTCTTCCATCCCAGAAATGCTCCAAGTCCCAGGGAAACGGATTCTTTCTGTAGGTTTGGGAAAAGGCCTCGTGGGCAGTGCCCTCTCATCCTGATTTTGCACACAAATGGCTTGATGATGAAGCTGTTTAGCCCAAATCATCTGTTGGTGAGTGAAAGAGCTGGGAATACATCCCACATCTCCTTATCCTGTGCTGTCTGCTTGAACCTGGACTCTCCCTGGAGCACAGGAGTTGCCAGAAGACACTCCTGGACCTGAGTCAGGCAGAGCAGTGGCAGCTTGGTCACCCATGGGTTGTGTTTCCAGCAGCAGACAGGTTTTCTGTGGCTCCATACTTCCATCTAGTGACAAAAAGCTGCTGCTCACCCCTCCTGCTTGGCTCTGCCTCCTCTCTGGTCACAGTGCAGGAATATTTCTCAGATTCCTGATGCTGAGCCTGTCCATAGAGCTGTTTCCATTTATTTGCCCAAAATCTAAAACCTTAAAGGAGTAACTCCAAACAAACAAGACCGGGGCGATGTTTTGGAGCAGAACTGTCTTTTCAGTGGCTTGTACATATATATCAACATGCACTTCTTCATCAAAATGTGCTGCTTTCCTCTTTAGTGGGCAATATCCCTAAAAATGTTCATCAGCCTGTGGCGACAGAGTATTTACACATCCTATAACAAGGCTCCTGTGTGGCTCAGCCATTCCTCTGCTTATCTGAATTCTGGACCTCTATTTCTGGTTATCAAAGACAATGTTCTTCATAGAATCTGGGAATGGTTTAGGTTTGGGAGGGACATTAACGCTCATTTTTTTTCCACCCCCTGCCATGGGCAGGGACACCTTCCACTACCCCAGGTTGCTCCAAGCCCTGTCCAGCCTGGCCTTGGACACCTCCAGGGATCCAGGGGCAGCCACAGCTTCTCTGGGCAACCTGTGCCAGAGCCTCACCACCCTCACAGGGAAGGATTTCTTCCTGATATCCAATCTAAACCTACTTTCTGGCAGTTTGAAGCCATTCTCTGTTGTCTTGGCACTTCAGGCCCTTGTAAATTTTTTCTGTCCATCTCTCTTGTAGACTCCCTGCAGGTACTGGATGAGTTCAATTAGGTCACCTCAAAACCTTCTCTTTTTGAGGCTGAAGAATCCCAGTTGTCTCAGCTTGTCCTTGTAGGAGAATTGCTTCATCCCTCCAGTCATCTTGGTGGCCTCCTCTGGACTTGGCCTTTTCATGTTTCAGCTCCTTCAGGGGGGTGGCTCTGCATTGTTTTACTTAATCTGTGAGTTTCTGCAAAGAATAAACTCCCCATCCCAGTCAAATCCTCCTGGTCTGCAGACCCTGGACATTTTGCTGAGTTTTTCTTGGATTAAGAATTTTCTCAGGATTGGATCACAGAGCGCTATGCAGAATCACAGTGATGATGATGATGATAATAATAATAATAATAATAATAATAATAGTTTTTCTAACTACAACCTAGAGAGTTTGAGTCAGGGATTGTGTTTGGAGCAGCAATGTCAGGGCACTGAGGACAGCAATACTTGACCAACCTCACCTGGGACTCCTCTCCACAGCATGGCCACAGATCAGGAGTTCTGTTTAACCTCAGCTGAGGGGCTGTGCTCCCACACTGAGCTGTGTTGTTGAAATGCTGCTCTATAATCCCATCTCTGGTCCTGACTTTTAGCTGGATCATGGACTCATGTTGTAGCTGAGCACCCAGCCTTGTCTCCTCTTGTTTCTGAGGGGATTTTCTCATGGCACCTTGGATCAGGTCCATCTCCTTATTTGGGATTGTGAGTGGAACCTGTTACCAACATTTTTCTGTCTGCTGCATCCAAGTTGTCATATTTGAACTCTTCTTTGGCAACACTTTTTTTTGTTTGAGAATTCCCTCAAGTTTTCTCTTCCTTCTGACCACATTTCCGGTGTAATTCCACTAATAAGTAAACTGAGTGTAGATCACGGATGGGGTTAACTCCCGGGGGGGTTCCTGTAATCATTGGCTTTCTGTGGCTGAGACACTGGGGCTTGGTCTAAGAATAAACCAAGCACAACTGGTTCCACTGCTGGGCAGAGCTCCAGAGCTCCCCTGAGGGTTGATTGCCCGTGACTCTGTGCCACTGAGGCTCTGAACAGAGGCTGAGGAGGAACCTGAGCAAGCCTGTTTCACCTGCCTTTGGGGCTGAGGTAAGAGCATGAGCACATTCTGCTGCTGTTCGGTGTGTGGTAACTCATTAAACTCCAGTTATGCTGTGGGGTCTGGGAACTCCCTGCAAATTTCAGTGGAAACTTCCATGAAGGTTTCCATACCAGGGCAGGGGCTCAGTGATCCATCTGGGGACTCCATCAAAATCCATCTGGGCTTCAAACAGAGGAGGGCAGAGGTGGGAGCAGAGGTGTTTTCAGTGTCTGAGGTAGGCTGGGTTGGGTCTTCCCAGCAGCCAAGGATCTCCATGGGGTGAGTGTAAGTCCACTGACCTCTTATCCAGAGGGGATGGTATGAGGACATGCAGGGGTATAGATACTTGAGATGTGATGAAGGATCTAAACACCCCTTGGGCAGAATTCCCAGCAGATGATGTTGAGAATACCATGGAAAACTAAGAATATATAAGGGAACCTTGAAGTCTATTTGCTATGAAAGTCAGTCCCAGACTGAATATTGGTGTATCAAGGAACCATTCCATCAGTTTTTCTGTCATGTTGTGGGGGGAAAAACAGGATAAAATAAGTTCATTGTCCTCCTGTTGGAGGATCTAACTGTACACCAATGAAAGAACAATCCCAGGGTACTCTTGTGATGGTTATTGAAGTCTTGGAACAAAACAGTTAATAGCAGAAAGTAGCTTAGGTTAATAATTAAGCACCCTCAATGGACAGCTCTGAGCTGTCTGTGGAGGGATTTGAGCCTTTTGGGAAACTTGTCTGGTGGGTTTCAGCACTGGGCAGAGTGACTGACACAACCCCAGCCTGAAAACTGGGGTTTGGCAGAGCTGGTGCCAAAAGGATGGAGCTCTTTTGCTGCTGTTGGAGTCTCTGCACTTCACTCATCAGAGTAATGGAGGAAGAACAAGTTGAATGAGGTAAGTAATGCCTAAAAAGAATAGTAAAATTAAATCTAAATGAAATTTTATACACCTGCTTTGAAATGCAATTTTCACACCAGGGCACTGGACTCTGCCCCATGAACTTCGCAGTGCGTTAAAATGTGCAAGAAATAGAGTGAGAGCAGCTCCAGGAGGTCTTGTGGTACAAGAAACAGCAGGAACCAGGCTGGATGGGGCTTGGATAATCCTGGTCTGATGGAATGTGTCCCCTCTATGGCAGGGGGTTGGAACTGGATGATCTTTACTGTCTTTTCCAAACAAAATAATTTTGTCATTTAAAAATGTGGCTAAATTAATTCACCCATGCTTTTTTCCATGCTAGAACAAAACCCAGGGTGAAGGCAGAAGAAGTTGATGGTCTATCTTGAAATGTTAGAGCAGCTCCTGACATGGACTTTACAAAGGGAATGTGTGATTTTTTTTTTGTTTTAAAGTTACAGGGAAGGTCCTGGAACCAGATTCTTGTGAATTCCTCTTCCAACATCCAAGATGAACCTTTGGAGAACGTTCTTTCTGAGTGCTGGGCTGATATTCTTGGCAGGTGGGTGAAGGAGAGGTGTTGTCTCCTGCCACACCTATAAAATCCAGTGGGAATTAGATATAGACTGCCTGTGAGATGTGGAGAAACACCTATAAAAGATGTTGAAAACTATGGGATATTGACTGTAGCACACTGGACATGGTCCACTCTTATTATTGGTTTTCCATGGCATTATTTCCATAACCATAGATATTTCTGGATTAATTTTAAATTCTCTATGTTCTGCCTGGGTTCATATCATACCCATTGTTTTTTGTGCACTTGATGATAAATATGTCACTCCTTGCATGCTGATATGAAGGGTTCATGATGCAAAAGTGTCCAACATTTGGCTTCAGTGATCAATACTGATGTTTGATCAGATTGCATCCACACACAGACAAGAAGATGGAAATATCCTAAAATGTTAATCAGGAAACTGGAGGATTTTGACCATTGGCGGCAAAAAAAGACACCAACTACTTGTTCATCTCTTACCCTCAGAAAATGTGGGTACCCAAAAGAAATCCTCATTTGTCTTAGGAATTTTTTGCCTTTATGAAAGGCATGGCATAGCAGGTTATAAGTGACTTAACGTCGTGACGCAGGAGATCTTTTTCAGGCCTGTATGTATTTCCTAAGGATTTCAGAAGGAAATAGCTGTACAGGCTGCTTTGGAGCCAGAAAAGGATATATTTTGTAGGTGGCCTTAATTTTGGGAGGGTGCACAGCGGTCAGCAAACACATTTCTTTGAGAGATGAGGGAATAAATGTGAAGTTTATCACCCTTAATTCTCGAGGAGGAAAGGAAGCGCAGGCTGTAGTTTGGTTCTCCAAGCCCTGAAGGCATCAACACATCCCTGAGGGGAGCTGTAAGTTGGGGAGAGGGAGAGGGGGGAAAAAGGATGGGCAACCTGACTAATTGGGATGCCTGAGCATGAGAAATGGGATGAAAGGTGGGAACACAGGAAGACAGGTTTGAGATCACAGTGTCTCATCCTGAATAAGGTATTTTAGATGTTTGCATTTCCATTCAGCCTGATGGAGCTGGCTTGTTTTTGCAGGGACAAACTCAGGATCACTCGTGAAGCCTCGGGAGGGCAGCATTGCTGGAGGGACATGGATTACCCTCACTCTGGATGGTGAGTTTTAAATTCTTATTGAGAACATGGCAAAGTAGAATCAGAGAAAGGTTTGAGTTGGGAGGGGACCTTAAATCTCCTCTCATTCTACCCTGCTGTGGGCAGGGACATCTTCCACTCTCCCAGGCTGCTCCAAGCCCTGTCCAGCCTGGCCTTGGACACTTCTAGGGATGTAAATGTAGGGAATAATCAGCTCCATTCTGAAGTTGTGGTTGGAATGACAAACCTGAAACAACAGAGCCATGGGCTGTGACACTCATAAAATGAAATCAGCTTGAAATTATAAGCTACCGCTGAAGGTTTATTTCTAAGCAACAGAAGTCAAGTTTACCTTGTTTTTGCAGATGTAGGGCTACAAATTTCTTCCCTGCTTCTGCCATTTTATTGAAGAAAAGTTAAAAATCTGCCCCCTTCATGTGCCCTGTGATGCTGTAGCTTTCAGAGTTCTTATGATAAACATGAGATCTGAGCCAAAATCACAGAAAATAATATGTCATGTCCATTTGGGCCCAAAACCAGCTGTACAAAACTAGGTCTGATTTTCCACGGTGATGAATATTTATTCATTGGGAAAAGAGCTGGTTTCTGAACCAGATGAATGTTTGGTTTAGCTGGCACAGGCTGTCCAGGGCAGTGATGGAGTCATCAGGGGGATTTAAGATATGTAGAAGTGCACTTGGGAACATGGTTTTTACCTTTCCAATTCTCTCCCCCATCCTGCTGGGAAGAAAATGAATGAGTGGCTGTGTGGGGCTGAGTAGACAGCTGGGGTTAAACCACAACAACATGAAATTACACAAACATGATTTGAAAAAGCCTCAAGGGCTCTAAGCATTATTCCTAGAGAAGCCAGGTTCTGTGTCACTGGGAGTGATCCTGTCCTTACAGAGCTCTTCTGATTGACTTTGTTGCTTAGGCTCAACATCCCACCAAGCAGAACCTGTCTCTCCAGGCAGTGCGTCTCAGCTGGAGGTGTCCCTGGTGAATCCAGACCTGCCCAGGCTGCCATGTGATGTCTCTCCTCTGTATTTGGACTTGCCCACTGTAAGGTGCAGAACAAGGTATGATCTGTGACTCCAGTGTGGGTGACACCTTGCTGTTTGTCAAACAGGATCCTCATTTTCCTTCAGCGCCTGCACAGTCAGTTTGGGAGTTGAAAGGATTCCTATATCTTCTACTGTGGCCATACCTGAGCACCTCCTAAGTGGGTTGATTTATTCTTGTTTCAACTTTATGAAACACAAGTCTACCCAGCATGAGCATGGTGAGCCTAACTGGAGAGACCAGAGTCAGACCTTCAAAGGTTTGTAGACATCTGGTTCTCAGATAGAAAACTCCCAAGAACATCTTGGAGGAGATTCCACCAGTTTTTGTTGTCCTTTATGAGTAGGGCAGAAAATAAATATGGTTCCAAGCACCAGCTGGGCAGTCTAAGCTGCCTGTTTTCCATCCTGTCAAAACTTTAACAAAGGTTGTTGGACTGGAAGACTGGGGTGTCTGAGGAGGGACATGGTAGGGCTCTTCCGTCTTTTGCAGCTCTAGTTTGACTGGGAGTTAATCCTGCTAGATGCTGTGCTGAGAAACCATGCATTAAGGATGCAGCATTAATTTACAGACCAGGATTAAGATGCCCTGCAGATCCAGGCAGCCCTGGGTCATTTTACTACAATAAAAATTATTGTCTCTGCATCTCTGATGAGAATGTTTGTGTTTTGCCTTAACATTAATTTGGGTAGAGTTCTGATGTAGTCCTGTCACCTTCTGTACTTAATTGTGATTTCTTGCTGTGCTCCCACATATTTATAAACTGTTGTTTTAGAGTTTGGGTTCGTATGTGTGAAGTTTAGGCTGTCAGTGTATATTTGCTTTGCTCTATTGAAGCCGCAGTGGTCTTGCTGAAAATGGAGAATCTGTGAAGGTCCTGGCATTTCCTAAGAAATAAACACAGTCTGTGTAATATAATATTACACATTTTCTTCCACCTAGGTCTGCACCCCAGGAGGGTTTGTACTACGTGGAGGTGATCTTTAAAGGACATGTGATTAACAACCTGACTGAGGTGGAGAAAGAGAATTATTCTTTCAAGGTAATCATCAAGCCAGTGCAGAAGTGATGATAAAGAATTCAAGGTATTGAAGGGAGTCAAGCTTCACACATGGTGTAACAGGAACTGCATTGAAATGGAACGATTTGGATTGGAAGGGAACTCTAAGACCATTCAGTTCCAACCCTAAGCAAAATAAAGATGAGGAGAGACTTTTTACAAGGCCGTGTTAGAGACAGAACCAGCAGGAATGGCTTCAAACAGAAACAGAGTAGGTTTAGATCAGATGTTTGGAAAAAAATCTTTAATGAAAATGATAATGAAAATGGAAAAAAATCTGTGAGGGTGGTGAGGCCATGGCCCAGATTGCCCAGAGAAGCTGTGGCTGCCCCTGGATCCCTGGAAGTGTCCAAAGCCAGGCTGGACAGGGCTTGGAGCAACCTGGGATAGTGGAAGGTGTCCCTGCCCATGGCAGGGGGTGGAACAAGATGGTCTTTAAGATCCCTTCCAACCCAAATCAATCTGTGATTTTGTGATCTCTTGCAGAGAAGAATCCTTAACCATGATTGTGTCTTTGGCACGAGGCCTGGTGTGTTTGGAAGTCACATCCCACCTCTGTGCTAACTTTGAGCAGGAAAACCCAGCATTTTCTGTAAATTGCACATTAAAGCCGAAGAGTCATTGGGTTGTTCAGCTAGCTTAGAGAACTGATGAAAAATCACCAGGGATGCTGTTAATGAGCCGCATTCCAAGCTAAATAAACCACAATGTGTCTCTTTGTTTTGGGGCTGGGACCTGGGAGCTACAAGTATTAAAAATTAATTTTGCCTCCGCATTAGATTGAAAAAGCTGCTGCAGGCAACAACAAGTCTAAGCAGCTCACAACACTTGTGTCAGCCAGTGGCCCCAATTTCATGCTGGGTTTGGCTTATTTCTCCACATCTTCTCCAGCCTGGGGAATGCTGTGATGTTGCCTTTGCTCCCCAGAAGTGGCCATTGCTGGAGGAAGTTTGTGGCTACTTATTCATTTTTAACAAGACCACGAATAGGAGGGAAGGCAAAGGCTGAGCTCTGAAAGGGAATGAGCGTCAAGGAAAGCTTAGGAAAAAACCCCCCAGCATACGCAGTGGTATCTTTGAGTTAGTACAACAAATTAATTTTTTATGATATTTATTGGGCTGTCAGCAGTGTCTGTCGGTGCCAGTGAGGACATGAGGGGGTTCATAGAGGTGGTGGGGAAGATGAGCGTGTCCAAAAACGGATGGAGAAGGGTCTGGAGCACAAGTCTGATGATGAGCAGCTGAGGGAGCTGGGGAGGCTCAGTCTGGAGAAAAGGAGGCTCAGGGGAACCTTCTGGCTCTGCGCAGCTCCTGACAGGAGGGGACAGCCAGGCAGGGGTTGGTCTCTTCTCCCACGTTACAAGACACAGGATGAGAAAATTGTTTCAAGTTGCACCAGGGAAGGTTTAGATTGGATATTAGGGAAAATTTCTTCCCCAAAAGGGCTGTCAAACACCAGGGAAGTGGTGGAGTCACCAGCCCTGAGGGATTGAAAAGCCATGTAAATGTGGCACCAGGGGACATGGTTAGTGTTGGATAAATGGTTGGACTTGATGATCTTCAAGGTGCTTTTCCTCAGAGATCAAGGTAGTTCTTTCCCAAAGACATCTCTGTTGTGCTGTTGTAAGATGGGCCAATAAAAGGTCTCTTTTTGCTCCACTGCTTTACGGTACCCAACCAACTTGCTAAAGGGTGGCTGAAGTATTTTGTGTCTCTGATGATGAAATGGTTCTAAAATATATACTATTAGGAAGAAAAATGGTGTCGCAATTCAAGATAAAATGCAAGTTTTAACTTCAGCTAAAGCAAGACATAAAAATTTGATAGTGTATTAAACTGTTTCTTCTGCCATTGACTCAAGCCAAGGTAGACAATTTGGGCGCAAAAGAGGATGTAAAAATAGCATTAACCCACACTGTGAATGGAGAGGGGGTAAGAAGGGAATATTTCTCCTTACTCCCTTCCCAGAGCAGGACTCTGCTTCAAAGATCAGACCTGAGTGTGAGTCTCTGAAGTGCAGCTGCCAGCTGGAGCAGTGCACCATCAGTGGGCTGGACTGATGTGAAATAGCTGCTATTTAACTACAAATTTCTCCTTGCAGTTCTCTGCTGAGCAGACACCTGTGATTTACCAAATTAATCCATCGTCTGGCATCCCAGGTACAGGACCTTTCTTTAATCTGTAGTGCCACAGAGACATTTTGTTTAATGGGGCTTTAGCTCAGACTGTAAAGTTACGTGAGAAGTCATTCACTGATTTTGGTGTGAACAATTAACTGGAATATGGAAGATTTTTTTCCCCCCTATTTCGATTATTTTTGTGTTTCCATGTTTCTTTAGAAAAAAAGTGAAATTTTGATCCTCAAAGTCAAGATTAATCAAAAGGTTTTGGTCTCTCAAGCGTGCAGATGGGCTCCTGGATTATTAGATTAGATAGATGTTCCTCAATCTAAATCAGTCCCTAATTTCCAATTATTTTCAAGCGTAGTTCAGCTCTAGATTCTCATGCCTTGCTTCAGGGTATATAGAGGTTTCTGTGGGTTAGCTGGATGTTTGACTTCCCAGTGTGAGTGAAGAACACGAGAATTATCTGGCCACAGATATGCCAAGGTCCTTCTTTAGACCTTCACCCTGTCTGGAGTACAAATGACGTAATTTTGGTTGTCTCACAAGGTTCTACAGTAGAATCAGGTTAGAAAGTGGGGTTTAGTTAACGAAAGAGTTGAGGAAAAGTTGTTAACTCATTGTAAATGCAGGTCTGCAAAAACATTGGGCATGAATATGGGATTTTTTTTGGTGGGAAACAAAGACATGTGCTTTGAGAAAAGTGAATTAAGTGCAAAATCATCTTGAACCACGGTAAATTGTGAGAGTACTATCAGTGCAGGCAGCTAGGAACCTCTGCAAAACCCATACAGACCAATAATTCCTTTTGTTCAGCTCAGAAAATCTGCAAATCAGTTCTCTGCTTTTAAAAGACTCTCTTCAATTTCCATTTCCTCTTAAACAGGAAATTTAATACACATTCATGGGAAGACAATTGCTGGGAGATATGAGACCCTGGACTTCAATGTGGATTATATTGATGGGTAATTATCTACACTCAGCTATCTGCTGCAGTCACTGTAATTGGCATTTCTTCCATCAGCCTCCTCGACAGCAATAAATTGCAACCAGTTGGCCCAGAATTGCCATTTACTTCCTTTGTGGTTTATTGCAGCTCATGAGTTGGGCTCCAGCAAACTTTGTTAATCTAATTGCAACTGGTCCATTAAGCTGGTTGGTTTGTTTACTGGCAGCACAGTCAATCACAGCTCAGTGTGAATTGTACTGTAATTGCAGATGGCTGCTGTAGATTTTATTTTGGATAGCAAATTAAAATTTAACTAATTAAAATAATGTCAGAGTCGAAAAGTTAAATAAATTTTCCCCTTTCCATTTGCATTTTTTTTTTTTTTAGAAAAAAAACTATTAGTTTGAAGCAGATGCTCTGGTGAGCTGGAAGACTAAAGAGAAGTATTTTGAGACAAAAGGCTTTGTTGTTCACTGCTTTAAACACTGTGGTTGTTTTCTTGTTCTCAAAGGTTTGATTTTTTTTTTTTAATGCTGCTTCTGTGGTTACACGCAACAGAGAAAAGCAGGTGGGTTTAAAAAAACTTATTTCATGACAACAGCCCTTTAAGCACAGTGAATCCAAAATGAGCATCAACACTGTCCTGCTGTGTGTCATATGCATTTCCATATGTGTGGATATGTTATCAAATGTTAATTTATGATCTCTGAGCCAATGGCAGTGAAGAACTAAGCCCAGGTAAGTATTTTAAATATAAACTATTAATCCATCGTTACTCAGCTGTCAGTTTAAGGATCATTCCTGGAGCCAGGAAAGGTGTGCATTCTTGGTAGTCAGAAATTTTAATTGAGGCAGCAGAGATTTAACCATTAGATGCTTTCCATTACTTTTTAGGCTGAAAGGAAACATCCCTTGTTAAGTGATTAAACTCCCTGCTGGCATGAAGGAAAGTCCAGTGCAGATTCCTGCCATGCCAGCTGCCCCCATCCCTGTGCACATACACTGTGCACATCAGCATCCTTTGTTTGGTATCAATTATTGTTTTACCTGCCTCTGGTGGAGCCATGAAACCTTTGATCACCGGGAAGAAAGGCTGCTGTGTCTGAGTGCAGCTTGGATGTCCCCGCAGTGCTCTGCTGCCAGATTACTCATTTACAGCTTAACCTCACCAAGAGGAAATGGCCTCAAAATCCCAGCATACCAGACAGGTTCCCTTTGTAGCTTCACACGAATAATTTGCCCATTTTTGGTGTGTTAGGAAATACGTACCAGGTGGGGACTTGGACTTGACCAGAGCAGTCTGTCACTCAGTCACGCTGATTCAGGATTTGGAGCAAAAGAAAGGGAATGGTTTTAATACTTTCAAGTGTGTTCTGCACCTTTTTTCCATGCTTTGTATGGGATGCAATGGTCCGGTGATGCTTAACAAACATTTGGCAGAACTGTTTTTTTTATTTCTAACCTTCCTTAAAAGGAAAGGTTCTCAATATCAGCCACCTATATTAATAAAAGCAAGCTCTTTTTAATAAAACCTCATAAAACTGCACTCTGAAACATGGGCCATAGAAAACTGCACTCTGAGGGGTGGGTCATCACAAAGTGTGTGCATTACAGGTTTTAATTACCTATTTCCTTTAATTGCCTCATAATTCTCAAGGAATCATTGCCAGCCTTTGCTTATTCTTCTAATTACTCTGAATTTATTCCTCCTACCTGCTTCTTCCTCTCCAGTGGAAGTTGTCCCAGATTGATTCTTTAAGGAACAGATATTTAAATTTGTTATTAGGATCTTAGGTGATTTCTGCCAGAAGTTGTTTGTAGTGTTTTTCCTCCATGAAATAAAGAAGTGGCTGAGCTGCACCTTGACTGCACTTGCTGTAGCTGATGCTGCCTGCTGGTTTTGGAAGGTGTGGATGGCTATTGTCCTCCTGGAGCTCAGCCTTGCCCTCAGGGAGAAGGGATTGGGTCATTCAGAGCTGGCATGGGGTGTCTCCAAAGTGGTCCTGATGCAACCTCACTGAGGTGCAGTTCTCACAGGATTTGGGGAAAGCACTTTGCAGGTGCAAGGATAAGAGATTAGACCTTGTTCAGTTTTCTAGAAGGTTAATAAATGTCAGATACAAGTGAAGGGAAATTCCTCTCCTTTAGGAAAATATTGACTGCTGATTTTAACAGATCAGGTTTTCATTTGCATCACATCATATCTTTCCTGTTTATATTTTTTTTTTTGCCCAGGCCAGCTGTTCTTGCATCAGGAGATGGATGGACCAGTCTCTGCTCTTTTGCTGACAGGAGAGCTGGAAGCATGTTAGTTCTTGACTTACTTTGGGTTTGTGTTGGTGCAAGGGCCCAGCACAGCTTGTGCACCAAAATTTTGTGTCTTTTGGAGAAACTCTTCTACTTTTTAAAGTGGAGAGAGACCGTGGGGAGTCATGGTCTGTGATGGGATGGGTGAGGGTTGCTGGCTCTCTGTGGCTCCAGCCACCCCCATGTAGATGTGAGTTAATGATGGGAATTGTGCCATTCCATGGCTCCAGAGGGTTGATGTAATGACAGAATATCTGATTTAATTCCTACCTGCTCCTTCTAACAGTTTAGGGACCTGCAGAGGTGCAAGTGGAGGTGAAACATTTTTGTCCTCCTATTCACCCTCCCCTTGTGCCTGCACTTGTTCCTGCTCAGCTTTTTATTTCAAATGGGGGTTCTGAAGGTCACCAACAGCATCAGCTCCTAGAAATGGGTGTAAAAGAGCCAAGTTGGAGCACTGCTGCTGGGAGATCCTCCTAAGCTGCTGGAACTCTTGAGCATTAGTGGGAAGATGGTTTGTTCCTCTCCCATCTCACCTGCTTCACTCCCATGTTACTATAGACAGCAAATCCGGACTATCTTAGTTGCATAAGATCATATTTTCTCCTGGTTAGTTCATTCTACAGTATTTTGCTTTTTTTTTGCTTCCAAAGCTCGGTGAAATTCTTTGTCTCTCCCCAGTTACCCTATTCTGGCAAAGGATGGACTGGGGACCCTGCAGTGCCGGGTGGAAGGAAACCACATAGGTTGGTGAAAAGGGATAAAAACCGTGGGTTTCCATCATTCCTGCAACTCCAGAGGATGGAGGGAGGGTGTCAGTCATGAGTTTCTGTTCTGTCTCCCAAGTTAGGAAGGTGGCTCAGGGCTGAGTCCACAAAAGCAGTTTCAGATCAAAACTTGCCAGCTTTCAGCACAGCCCCTGGTTTGTGTCCTCTGCACAGCCTGGGGGAGCATGAAGGGAAACCCTGACATGGTGTGGACATTACTGACAGCAACAGTGGGATTTGGGGTCCTTGCTCAGTTTCCTGCTTTAATCCTTCTGGTCTGTGATGGACCTTCCCTTTAGTGCTTTATTAGCGGAATAAATTGTGTGTCCCCCTCTATTCAGTCTCTATAGTGGCAGGTTGTATCCCTTTCATTTTTCCTTACTTCCAAGTACTCTGAAGAAGCTTCTAATTTCTTGAGGTTTTGAGGAGCAGCCTTCCTGTTTGAGAAAGATACTCTGAGTTAAATACGTAAAATAGACTTTACTTACTATTGTAAGGAAGGGACAATCAGGTCTAGAGACCTGGACAAGGTTTGGTAGGATTTACTCCATACTTCTGCCATAAAGCATTACTACTTTTCTCTCCCCCAGGGTCCCACAATGTCAGCTTCTCAGTGTTTAACAAAGGAAAGTGAGTAAAATAATCTTTTCTCTCTTTTTCTCTGGTTTTGCATGGGGATACAGCTGCATTTGAATCCAGGATGCGCAAATGATGTTTTTCCTGAATCATGTGTTTCACTGCTTAGAAATAAGGTTTTTCTTATTTTGAGAAGATGGTGGTCAGATTGGGAATGAAAAGGGGGAATTTTTCTGCCCAAACAATTTCCACTTTGGTGTTTTATACTTTGCCTTCAGTGTCCAAAGCATAAAGACATCTTATCTTGCATGATAAGCCTCCTGGCTGAAGGAGGATGGATTCAGATTTGGATATTAGGGAGAAATTCTTCCCTGTGAGGGAGGGGAGGCCCTGGCACAGGCTGCCCAGAGAAGCTGTGGCTGCCCCTGGATACCTGGAAGTGTCCAAGGCCAGGCTAGACAGGGCTTGGAGCAACCTGGGATAGTGGAAGGTGTCCCTGTCCATGGCAGGGGCTGGAATGAGGTGAGCTTTAATGCCCCTTCCCACCTAAACCATTCTGTGATCTGTTAAGTCTGGCTAAATAAGATCTTTTCACCTTGCTTCTAACTATTCATCCTAATGGGAAAGAATTTAACCATAAAAGGAGGTGAAAATATGTTCTGACAGAGTCAAAACCTACTTTACAATGTGTTAGTACATCTAATAAAGTGTTTCAGCCATGTAATGGGGTCTCATGAATCAATGCCTCAATGTGCTGGTAAAAGGTGTTGTTGGACTTTGCAGAAATGTTCCATTGTTCCTGTGGAGTGTGAGAATTCAGCTCTGCCAAATGAAGGTCTGATTTTATTTACATGGCCCAGGATCTCTCAGGTGTTTTCTCTCTTGCAGGTCAGCAGTACACAAGGGTGCTTGGCTC
Organism: Grantiella picta; assembly: GCA_013397955.1. NCBI lineage: Eukaryota > Metazoa > Chordata > Aves > Passeriformes > Meliphagidae > Grantiella > Grantiella picta. The sequence continues at coordinate 75,266 of VZRM01006686.1, forward strand.
ATCAGTGCCAAACAGGAGCTTTTCCTGTACCAAACTCATCCAGGTATTCACTGATCCTCCTTGCTGGCTGCACTCTCTTCCAGCAGTCTCAGTGTGGTCTAAGAAAAGACTTCTCACTGTTGCTTTCTCCAGGGATGTACCCGTTTTCTTCTTAATTTTTGTTCCACTCCCCTGGTATGGGCCTGACTAAGCAAAAAGATCAAAAATGTCAAGACAACCAGATTTGTCTGCCAAGCCTGGATGTGCTGTCATGGGCTGTCTCTTACATCCCCAGTGTTCTTCTCGCACAGGGATGTGTTTGAACTCAGTTTTGGGCATCCCTCCCTTGAGACAGCCAGCCAGAAACCAGCAGTAATGCATGGCTTGGGATGATATTTTAGCCCTGCTCGTTTTCCTGTCAGATCAGTTAGAGACTTGAGATGTTGCTGACAGAGAAACTTCCTCCCTTAAATTACTTTGTGTTTGGTAAGGCTGAGATTTTGGAAATGCAGACCTCAGGATGAGAACTCCCACATCAGCTACAGGAAAGAGATCATGTTCAGCTACTCCAAGAATTGAGTTCTGGGTGAGTGGTGAACACAAGTTGCTGCACCATTAGTTAAAAAAATTATTCAAGGTACATTAAAAATAACCTACATGTGACATTTCAAGTTGTATTGTAGACAACATTTTGTTAAGGAGAGTAACTTTATGTCCTTATTTACAATTTGAGGCACAGGAAAATGAAATAACCCTGCGTGAAGTTGGCTCTGGGCACAGCACAAGCAGAAAAATCTGCCAGATCTGACCAGTGGACAGTACCATGCTAGTCAGTAGTCAATATTGTAAAATTAGTGTTTAAATACCAGAAGAATTGAAAAAAAAAAAATGCAGGGATTGGCCAAAACCCCTCATCTTTTTTTATTAGTTTTTTTGTTTTCCAGAGTTATGCAAGTATGGCTGGGTGGTTAAACTCCAACATGAGTGCAAAATGGGTAATTGTCATCAAAGAGAAAAACAGTTTTCCTGTGGAATGGCACAACTGTAACAGATAAAATCCTGAAAGAATCTCATGGTTGTGATGTGGACACTGAGATGTTCAGCTCCCTCCATTTGTCCCTGAAGTCTGAGGGATGATTGGAAAGTGTGGTGACATTTAAACCTAGGGGCTGAATTGAGAAGTGATTCAGAAAAGGTCTAAAGGATTAAAACAGTTTGGTTTTGTTTTTTGGTTTTTTTTCCTGCAGAGCTCCTCAATGGCACAGAATAGATCAGTTTGCAATCTGAGCATGACAGATGCAGCCACTGCTAAGTGACAGCCCAAGCACTGCAGTGTTTCCCCTATCATGTGGCCAAATTACCCATGTTGTTCATTCCTGGTGCCATCCCCGAGGCTGCCAAAAAAAAGGGATCAGTGAGATGCTGATTTCCTCCACAGGAGCCTGCCCTGCCTGAAAGCAGTGCAAGTGCACTGCAGGCTTTCCCAGAAATGGGTCTGGGATTAACCTTTGCAGGGTTTGTTTTCAGATCCCACTTTTCCTTCCCCTACAGAGATACTCTCCGTGTTCCCAGCGGCAGGGAGCCTGGGAGGAGGCACTGATCTCACTGTCACTGGGGATTTCTTTGAGGAGCCAGTGCAGGTCACTGTTGCAGGTAAGAGAAGAAACATCTGTTTGGTTTTTTTAAAAATTTTTTTTTTAAATACAGTTTGGCCCTGACAACAAAACCCAAGAGATGTTCAGGGATCCCAGTGTAGGAATTGTAGGACTCACCCTAAGGAAGGCTGAGTTATTCTGATTGTGGGCATGAGCTGTTCTGTTTCCTAGCAGTTCCAGCCCAGGCTTGGAGCAAAGTGTTTATCCCTTTATGGAAAAAGGTGGAGGGAGGCAATTCTGCCTGGTGTGATACCCACTTTGAGTGATTCCCACCCAGAGTTCAACATCCAGGATCCTCAGCACGGGAAAGACATGGACCTGTTGGAGAGAGCCCAGAGGAGTGACACAAAAATGATGAGAGGGGTGGAACACCTCTGCTATAAGGAAAGGCAGAGAAAGATGGGGATGCTCAGACTGGAGTAAAGAAGGCTCCAGGGAGACCTTGGAACACCTTCCAGTGCCTAAAGGGGATCCAATAGAGAATCCTGGTCTAGTGGAAGGTGTCCCTGTCTGTGGGAAGATGCTTGGAACTAACTGTAATGTCCCTTCCAAGCCATTCCTGCACTCTAAGATGGGTTTATGTTGTGACTCAGCTGTGTTTCCAATTCTCCCAGAGCACATTTTTCTCCTTTTCCTGCTGGCAGGTGTTCCCTGTAAAGTCAAACACGTCTCTCCTCAGGAAATCAGGTGCACCACTGGCCCTGCTGGTGAGGGCAGGAGGCTTGGTGTCCCCCAGCCAGGTAAGATGTTCCACTGAAGCTCCAAACAAAAAAACACACACAGAAATGCAGGGCAGAAACACTTTGGGGATGAATGCAATCAGGAAACAGGGCTTTCCAAAATGCTGCTTCAACATCAAACCAGCTTATTTTGGGGTTGGTAGGGAAGGGGGCTACAAAATAATCAAAGGGCTGGAGGACCTCTGCTGTGAGGAAAGAATGATGAGGGAGCTGAGGCTGTCCAGCCTGGAGAAGCGAGGGTGCCAGGGAGACCTGAGAGCCCCTTGCAGTGCCTAGAGGGGACTTTAAGAAATATGGGGATAAACTATTAGTAGGGGCTGTAGTGAAAGGACAGAGAGTGATGATTTTAAATTAAAAGGGATCTATTTAAATTAGATCTAAGGAAGGTATTTTTTTATAGTGAGGGGAGTGAGGCTCTGGCACAGGTTGCCCTGAGAGGTGGTGATGCTCCACCCCTGGAAACATTCAAGGCCAGTTTGGGTGCAGCTCAGAGCAACCTGCTCGGGTTGGAGATGACCCTGCTTGTGGCAGGAGATTGAAATGGATAAACTCGAATGGTCCCTTCCAACCCAAACCTTTCTGTGATCCTACAGCCAGGAAAACCCAGGTGGAGAGCTCAGCCCACCACGTGCAGACAGGAGATGGTGGGAGGAAGGTCAGACTGGTGTGCAGGGCTATGGAAAATGAGGGGAAAAATATGGATAACATTTAGAGGAAGGATGGCTGAGCTGGAGTCACTGCAGAGGCTTCTGGGGACACTCCTTGAGTGGAGCATTGCAGTAAGAGACTGTAGAGCATCAAATGAGCTTTAATTTTGACCATGGGTCACCTCAGTGCCTTTTCCTGCAAGAGCACACATGTGAGCTGCTTGGATGCTCTGCTCTCTGCAGAGTTTTGTTATTTCTGGTGGAGGATTTCAAGGTAAAACAAATTCCCTAAGGCGAGATCTGTGTTCTGCCTCAGACTGCAAAATACCCCACAAACAGAACCAATTTATTATTAAAATTTTCTCTCTGGCCTGCCTCCTACACCACTGATTCCAGCATGTGCTCTGGGATTTCTGCTGGCTGCTGCTGAGAATACTTTTGTTTTAACTTTCTAGGAAACAGAGGGCTTCTCTTTGAAGTCTGGGATGATGCCTCTGATCTGACAGAAGCAGGTCCTGGATACAGATGGCAGTTTGTACCTAATGCCAGCTCCCCAGTAAGGTTTCTGTCTGGGGCAAAGAAGTCCTTCAGGTACTCAGTGATCTTAAAAAGAGATGAAGCCATGGCAATCACCTTTAACAGTGTAAGGTGTAGCAAAAACACCTGACAGCTCTTTATAGCAGAGCCTCACTGCATAGCTCCTATAAATCAAAGCAAACCCTTTGCTCCGAGGTCCTTTTGAAGCTTAAAATATGCACTGAAGTGTTTTATTTTTTTTCCTTCTTTTGCCTTCCCTCAGTATTTCTGCTCTACCTGGCCTAGATATGCTGAAATACTACCAAAACAAAATTTCTTTGGAAGTAGAAGGAGCTCCAGTTTTAGGCTGTTTTGGGCTGGAGCTCTGGCCAGATGTGGAGGGGCAGATTCTCAACTGATGTTGGCAGCAAAGGCTGAGTTAATACAAAGAAATAAATTCCTGAACTGTGTTGGGTCCCACCAGCTCTTCAGATGTCACCTTTAAAAACTGTGCAATGAGCTTGAATTCTTACATTTTTATACCACTTCTCTGGTTTGGTTGTTTGTTTCTGAGTGTCTTTTTGGCTTTTTCCTGCATGTTCAGGGTTAAGACTTTGCTTGAGAAGAAATACAAAAGTGGCCAGCAGCAAATTAATATTTAGATTCATGGAGCTGTTTTTTCTTTCCTTTTTGAAACTTTTGTAAAGCATAATTGACATTTAATGTGAAATTGGGTCATTTTGAGGTTACTTTGGTTTTAAAATAACTAGGCTTGTTTTGTTAAAACTTGGTTTAATGGTGTTTCCTTGTCAGTCAGTGGACATGCAAAGGGAGTGTGTGGGGATGGTTTGGGTTTTTGTTGATTTCTTTTTTTTTTTTTCTGTAACTCTCCTGTATATTATGGATGTTCTCTTTTGCTCAGCTCCAGACTGCGTGGGTTTTTTGTGGCTCCTCAGACCAACAATTACACCTTCTGGATTCAGGCAGATGGGCAGGCATCCCTCTACTTAAGTTTGTCCCAAAATCCAGAAGAGAAGGTATTACTCTTGGCAGAGAAAAATGAGATTAAATGAAAAATGAGGTTGAAAAGGGTTTTCATTAAGGTGTTAACAAGTGGAAGCTTCCCCAGTGTGAACTGGTTTATTGTCTCTTATCAATTTATTGCAGAGTGAAATCTGTGTGATTATATTTGATGTTTTACATCGGCCCTGTCAGTTGTTTTGCTCATAAAAAACTCACTCTTGCAACCAGAGTAATTGATTATTTTTCCAGAAAAATTTGTTTTTGTTAGTTCAGCACATTACTGTCTGAACTGAAGCCATCCATGAAAAGTTATCTGGGGAACTGTTATTAGTCCTAGGATAAACCATAAGAATGATCTTCTTTATGTATTGAACCTTAAACCAAAACTCTTTGAGGCTGTGGCTTTTTCCTGTATAATAGGGAGGAATTTTTCAGCCATCAACCCACTGTTATCAGTTATAAACACGAATATATTGTTTGATTTTTTTTTTTTGTTTGGTTTGTTTGGTTTTGGAGCTCTGGCATTGGACAAAATGTTTTTGGGGCTGGAGAAATGTCACTAACTGGTTTATTGGCTTCAAACTGAAAGAGAGTAGGGATTGGATATTGGGAAGAAATTCTTATTTCTGAGGGTGGTGAGGCCCTGGCACAGTTTGTCCAGAAGCTGTGGCTGCCCCTGGATCAAGGAAGTGTCCAAGGCCAGGTTGGACAGGTCTGGGATAACCTGGGATAGTGGAAAATGTCCCTGCCCATGGCAGGAGGATGGAATGGGATGGTTTTTAGCATCTCTTCCAACCCAAACCATTCTGTGATTCTGTGATTTGGTTGTTCTGCACCCAGGTGAGAATTGCTTCTCTCCCTGCTGGCAATTCAGAGTGGTCTGAGAACTGGGTGAAGAACTGGAGTGAACTTTGGCAGCCAAAATCCCGGAAATTTGAGCTAACTGCAGGTTCAAGGTACTACCTGGAAGCACTGCATCATGGAGAGACACCCAGCAAGGGGATGAGAATTGGGGTGCAGATACACAACACGTGGCTGAACCCCCATGTGGTGAGCAACTACCACACAGAGAGGCATGAAATTCGGGCTCGAGCCTTGCATCTTCCAGAAGTGCAGGTCAGTGCTGTGCTTATCCCTGGGAGCTGGGCTAGCCCTGAGCAAGTTGCCATGGAAGGCAGCAAGTCCTAATTTTAGCTGCCTTGTTGGTGCTAGATGTGTACATGTCTTTCCACCTTGTTTTCAGTCTTCTGAGACAGCTGATGAGAAGAGCATCGTGAGCTGAAGTTGTCTGTGGTTTTTACATACATTAGTGGGTGTTTGTGAAACCTCAGGAATGAGGGAAGCTTTTTCCTAATTGTTAAACTGCTGCAGGTCAGGAACTTTAAGGAGTGTTTGCAGCTGCAGAGGTCTTTTATCCCTTGTGCTTCTATTAATGTAAAAATCCTGTTCCTTGTGCCAGAACAGACCGTGGAGGACAAGAGACGTTTAAGAGTAGCTGAAGTGACTCTTGCAAGGGATTCTTGGTTTGCAGAGGCTTAAAAAGGCAAAATGCTGGCTGTAAAATCCTCCTCAGCAGAAGATGCCAGGTTTGAAGTGTGTGTGCTTCATGCAGCTTGCATGTTTTTTAAATTTCTTTATTTGCTTCTCTTTTTTTGCCAGATGTTGACTGTGTCTGGTACAGGTTCTTTCAGTATCTCCTGGAATGACACACTGAGAATGATCCCCACAAATGCTACAGCTCGCCAGGTAGGTGTCATTAAACACAGACACAGGCTGCTCTGCTGGGGTGGAATTGAGGAGTTCTGGTACTTAACAGCAGCTAAGATTTGGCCCAGAAGCTGAGATAAAGTTGTGTGGCTTGTTTTTTTTTAGCTGAGAATGTCTTAGAATGTGATTTTTTTTTTTTGAGTGTTGACCCTCAGGTATATTTTAAGTCTATCACAACATCCAGATACTTTGGGCTTTCATTGATTCAGATTCTTGGATGTATGCAATGCCAAATGTGTTTTGTATGGCTCTGGTTTCTTCAACAGCCCATGGTCTTGTGGTGTAGCTGTTTATCAGCATTAAAATGACCCTGAGTGTTGGCTCTATGACAGTCATTAGACTGAGGATGCCTCACACTCCTGAAAGCTGTCAGACATCAAAATTTACGCTCTGTTGAGATAAATTTTGTTCTTTATTATTTAATGTTTTTATTTTTTTAATATTTGGCTACCTGCTTGCTCAGGACTGCTGTGCCACCAATTCCTGGCTGATGAGAAATGAAGTGATGATGTGTGTGTTGAAGTCTGTGCTGAAATGATTGTAACTGACTGCTTTTCACTTTCTTAATTTCTTTTAAAGGTGCAAACAGCAATAGAGGAACTCCTTTCTGTAGGATGTGAAACTGAGCCAACTTCTGCTAAAGTCCTTTTCCGCCATGGTTTTGAGAAAGAAGGTAGGGAACTTCTGTGGCAAATAAGCAGTATTTATTGAGTATTTATTGGGCAGGAAGAATTGATCCACTTTAATGGCATAAATGCTCTTCAAACTTTTAATGATAGCAAATTTACACTTTTAATGGGTAAAAGTATATGTTTGTGTTTATCATATATTCATTGTGTGTCTGTATTAAAAACAAATGATTGATATGATAGAATATCCTGAGTTGGAAGGGATCCACAAGGATCATCAAGTCCAAATCCTGGCCCTGCAGAGCGTAACCCCAGGAATATGTGCCTGAGAGTGTTTTCCAAACACTTCTTGAGCTCTGGAAGAGAATTCTTTAAGCAGGACTGTTTGACAATTTGTGGATACCCACTTGCTGTATTTTCATGAATCTTGACTGTACTGGTATCTTCTGAATCACCTTGAAACATCTTATTTCCTCTTGGTTTTTTTTTTTTAATTTTTTTTTTTTTAAATATACTTGTCAGATATGAAGAACATCATCACCACAGGACACATTGTCAGTGGAACAGAGCCTTTCTGTGGGAGGTTCAGTGTCCACAGACCAAGCCAGCTGGTGAAAACTTCCCCATCAACACTACCAAGATATGACCTTACTGAATACACACATGTGAGTGGCTGCACTGGGCACTGAACGCTCTGAGCCTAATCAGCAACATAAACTTGTCTGGTCTGCTTAGAATTCCCCTAAATCTACAAAGGAGTGTGTCTTAGCACAGAGCAGAGTGTCTTTTATTGGCTGTGTGGGTGGTTTTGGATCTCTGAGATGTAGATATTGTTGGACACACCTGGCTGATATCTGTTCCTGGGGATACAACCCTTGCTGTGGGAAAGCAAAAATTGGGATGGTGCTGGGGAAAGGCGGAAGATGCAGGGATGACTATTGTGTGAAAAAAGGAAAAAAAACCCTTTGTTATCTGGTGCTCCAATATTGCTAATTTTCCTGCTCATCTCCTACTACTTTTAATAATAATAAACCCAAAACCTCAGGGAAGCCACAGGGGTCATTTTGATGCCATGCTGTGGCACACAGGTCACCTGGATACCACAAGAGGTCTTCTATATTTCCTATTCCCTCTCTAGGTCTTTTTGGGCACTGGAAGAGGCTCTAAGGTCTCAGTGGAGTCTTGTCTTCTCCAGGCCAAAAACCCCAGTGTTAAACCAGAATTTAAATAAAATAAAATATAGTATCTTCCATGTGCATTATATATAAATTACCTGAGTTTTGATTTGTGAAATTCTTCCCCCCATTTTTGCAGGTGTGTTTTGCACATAAAGGGCAAATGAGCAACATCCTTCATCTCTCAGTGTCCTACACCAATGTCTCTTCATGGTCAGTGAGGAGGAACCTCACCTGCCTGTGGGACTTCAATGAAACTGACTCTAAAAGGTATCCAGACAATCATAGTTATCAGAGATTTTCATAGTAAGAAGGTGCAGTAGGAAAACTGAGAGGAGTTCTCATTTATATAGGAACAATTTGTCAGCTGGAGTAAGCTGACAAAAGCTCTGTCCCTGCAGAAGCATTCCAGGAATGTGTTTCCGTGCTTTTTGGAGGATTTAATGAGTACATTTCCATGTTTCTTGCTACATGCACTATCTCACCTCAGTGATACATAGGTATACTTGAAGATTTTTGAGGACGTCAATTTCCCAGTTTCTTTCCCAGCAGATTTTCTGCAGTAAGAGAGAGAGCTGATGGGTTTTTCTGTCACCCTTTGAAAGCTTTGAAAATTGGTGTAGCCTTTGATTTTCTTTATTTGCTTAAAATTCCATGGGTAGAAAACATTTGGTAGCAGACACAAAGCTTAGGGCAGGCAGACTTGAAAAAAACAGGAGTGTCTGAAGAACTTGGAGGGAGTGAGCGGGTTAGATTCTGGATTGACTCCCACTGAAGTCACGGATGCTATTATGGTATTTTGCCAAAAATAAAGCAGGTGTAGCCATTTCTATATCCCAGTCTAGTGATTCAGAGGGATACACATGAGCAGAGCTGTAAATCCTCATTTCTCACTCTGGGGAACCCAACAAGGACAAGATTAGTGATCACAAACCTCTGAGCATGTGGTTTGTGCATGAGTAAATACCAGTGGTAACAACAGTACCTGGTGTTACCTGGAATCTTCACAATCACCTCAAATTCATTTATTGTCCCAACCTTGGTGTCTTCCAGCTGGACATTTACCTGCACCGACCTCTGGAAGAGGTGTGTGAATCTCTCTGTGCTTCTCCAGGACCTCCCAGACAATTCCCCAGTACTTGTGCATCAGATAGACTTGCAGAGCCCTGTGGTGCAAAAAGGAACATCTGGATCATTTTATCTTGATGAACTCATCATCACAGACAGAGCTGTGACTGGTAAAAGCATCTGTTTTGGTCTTTCTGTTCCCCCAGATATTTCATTAAATCTATAGTGATAAAAATGGATGGAACTTTTTCAAAGGGGGATTTCACAACAGTCACAAAAATAATTTTGTTTTCTTGAACTTAAATTTTTCTTTTTTTCTTGGTGACAGCAGTCGAGAAGGAATTGACACAATATCAATATTCTTGGTTTATTTGAAAATGCATTTCTACAAATGGAACAGACTGTGGTGAACTCACCATCCCTGGAAATGTTAAAAAATGTGTAGATATGGCATTTGGGGACATGGGTTAGTGGTGGACCGGGCAATGCTGGAGAATAGTTTGACTTGATGGACTTGGAGGCCTTTTCCAACCTTACGATTCTATGAAATTGAATTCTATGAAATAAAACCAAAAATCCCAAGTAGGTGTTTCCAGCTGTGAAATAGCAATAACCTGGGCGTAGTCACCTCTGCTGTCCTTGCTCTAATGGATGTTTCTTCTCTTTCAGTTTCTCAGAGAGACCCCAAACCCCCCCAGCCAGGAGGGAGGATAATAGAAGCAGTGTCTGTGGTGGGTTCTTCTCCCACCTACAATGTGTCCTGGACGATGTCTGGCTGTGGTGCCAGTCTGCCCCTTCTCTCTCCAAGGTAGGGACAGCGAGTAGCTCACCTCAATACCCTGTAACACCTCTTGCAGTTCCCCCAGCGTGTCTGGTGAAAACACTCGCTGAAAACAAGAGGTGCTTAAGAAGTTTGAGGTAACCTGGGGTGTGAGTTGTGCTCGGGCCACCAAGGTGGGATGCAGGGCTGGAAGGATATCTAAGCCCTTCTGGAACAGTGGATGAAGATCATCCAGAGGTGTTTCCAAAACACTTCTAATGACACCAATTACATAGGCCAATCATCATTACATGGCACGTTAGGAAACCTTAGGTGACCTTGTTTGCTGAGATGAGGTTTCTGTTCCTCCCCACAATGAAAGAGGCATCAGAGCCATAGGCTATAACTAGATCATTATAATATTAAAGGTTTGTAATGGCAGAAAATAGGTCTTGTAAAAGTTGGGTTGTACCCAGCTGAGTCAAATATAGTATCTTGACACAAACTACCAATGGTGAAGTCAGGGATGAGAATACAGGGGGATGTTTGTGGTGGTTGAGAAGTGTAACCAGAGGTGTACCTAATAGAAAGAGGGAAAATCTTTACTCCCTTGTGGAGCCTGAAGACTGACATTGGAATTCTGCAAACAGCACTGATGACCATATTTTTAGAATGAATTTAGGAAAACAGAGGGGAAATAAATGCCATGAGCATCATTATGGAGCTGAGGAAAATGCTTAGGAGAGGAAGATTTAAGAAGCTCCACCTGTTTAGCTAATAAAAAGAGGATTGAGGGGTGGTTTGACCACAGTACTTCTCACCAGGAAAAAAAATAGTGCTTGGCACAGGTGGGCTTTTGCACCTCACAGAGAAAGGTATTAGAGGAAAGCAGGAATCAGCACAAACTTTGAAAATGGGTGGGCTGAGCACTCTCTTTGGACATCAAAACAAACCTGGCTCTTTCTCTTCACTGAGTACAGGCTGTGATTTAATTCAGTACAACTCCTATTCTCGTTGGAACAGGAATATTAGCTAAAATTAGCTAAAATATTACCTAAACTCTGAGGTACCAGATGTACAGAAGTGATCCTTTTGGCTTTGTTTCTGGAAATTTGCCCTGCAGAAGCCACTTGTTATCCAGACACTTAACACACGATGGCATCGTTGTACCACAGAGAGGCTCCTTTCCCTGTGAAACGGGGGAATTTCGGTGGTGAAGGAGAAAAGCATTTTGACTTTTAGAAACTGGATCTTGGGTGAACTTGAATTACTGCAACACAGATGTGGTGTTTAGGGGCATGGTTTAATGGACCTGGTAATGCTGGGTTAACGATTTGGCTCAATCTTAGGGGTCTTTTCCAGCCTTAATGATTGTACAATATGAAATCTCCCTATAATTCAGGGGAGTTGAGATTTTCATGGACTCCAGGGAATTACGGGGGGAAGTAGGAAATATTTTTTCTTTGATGTTGCAGATGCTGTCCAGGCTGCACTGAGCTGGTCCTTTAGGAACACCAGAACTGGTGTAGCACTCCCTGGTGCTTGATGGTGTATAAGTAATTTCTTCCATCATAAATTAAAAAACGGAATTTTCCATTATTTTCTATTGTGTGCATTGCCTGCATAATGCAGTTAGAAGTTGAGAATATCCAGTTTTGTTTGATCTCTGGGCACATTCCCCTGAAATCCTTCAGGAGTGCTGTTCCCATGGGGTGTCAGGAATTTTGGGTCTCCCCTGCTGATGCCTTTCTGTGCTCTCCTCTCTGTCCCACAGAGGTGCAGTGCTTGGGGAGGGCTCTGAGGAGTATGGACACCTCTCTGTCTCCACAGAGGATGTGAGAGTCAGCCTCACCATCCAGAGGCTGCAAAAGTCATCTCCACCTCTTGGAGGGACCTTCCACATCCACCTGGCCAATACAGTGATACCAGGTAAGGGAAGATGCAACTCAGGGCCTGGATTTCCTCAGCAGGAATCCAGATTAATTAATTAATTGCCAGATGAGTTTTGGCTGCTCCATCCCTGGATGTACTCAAGGGTTGGTTTGTTGTTGTTAAATAGTGCAGATGACATTCAGATTAGACATAAGGAAGAAATTTTTTTATGAGGGTGGTGAAACAGTGGCACAGGTTACCCAGGGAGGTGCTGGATGCCCCGTCCCTGGAAACATTCAAGGTCGGGTTGGATGGGGCTTTGAATAACCTGATCTAGGGCTCATTGCTTGGAGTAGAGGACATTCAGAGGTCCCTTCCAACCCAAACCATTCTATGGCTCTGTTCTATATATCTGTGATCTTTTTGATGCTTAGGGTCCAATAAATTCCACTCTTTTGGCAGCTGTAGAGGTTTAAACCACAACAGCCTTGCACTGATAATGAAACCCCTTCCCATCCTAGGAGCAGGCAGGTGTGCTCTCCTGGGGATGGAGATATCCACTGCTCCCTGATGTCTTTTGCAGATGTTTCAGTGCACATCTCCTCCCACCAGCTCCGCAGGCTTTTGCAGGACAATGTGGATGACTTTACAGCTCCCTTCCTCAACACCAGTGACTTCATTGTGACCAGAGACTCCAGCTCGTGCTACGAAAGTGTCTGGACACTGACTTGGAAAAAAACAGCTGGGGACTTGCCCAATGTTATCAGTGTACAGTAATTTTTTTTTGCAAATCCCCACTTTGATCCCCATTCAATATCTTTGGCCTTGGCTGATTCACTCTCACAGGACAGAGAAGATGAGAAACTTAAATTCTTTGATCTTTGCCAGGTTTCTGCGGAAAACCTCACTGGTCTGAAGGCAACTGTTTCTACTCGAGTGGTTTATGATGGGGGTGTGTTTATTGGACCAATATTTGGGGACATGCTTGCTACCCTCCATAACCAAACACAGGTGGGTTGATGTGCTCTCACACTTTTCCCTGATTCAGCAGGGTTGTGTAGATCCAGGAGTCTCACAGGTATTTGGGTACTTTGTTCTGCCACCAAATCCTTTCAGAAATCTGATGTTCTGTGCCATAAATGTCTCATATTTTGCTGCCTGCTATATGGAGCAGGACTTTCCTCCAGGAGCTGTTGCAGGTAGGGAGAATGGTGAGCATGGGTGATGGAAGACAATTTTTTTTTTTTTGAAGCAGTGACCAAGGGATGCAAATCTCTGAACTCCCACCCTCAGTGGGTCCTGTGGTGCTGGCCACCAAAATGGGAATGGCAAAATGGAATTCATCCATTGCACTGATGGTAAAATAAATGAGTTTGTGGCTGGGACAAAACAGATTTTCTGGTAGATTTTGAAGCTTTATTCTGGCTTGCTGCTAGCACAAGCATAAAAATGTCCCTCTAATTATTGTGTCTCCGTTCCAGCAGAGTACTTTGCAACTCTGTGCTCCTTGCATTCCTTTGGGACAATGTGCTGTGCTTTTTGCAGGCTTTGGTGTACTCTCCTGGCATACCTGGAGAGAGATAGAGAGGCTCTTTTATGCCCTATCCTTTGCCAGTTGACTCTTCTAAAATACCAAAATATCAGGAGGGATATCTCTTGATATCTCTTTTAGATAATCAAGGTCACAGCCCAGCTTTTTTCCCTCAGTGTGAACAGCAAGGGGCAAAAAATAAAATTGAGGGCTGCATGCTGAGAAGACACATTGTGGGTTTCATTTTAATTAGTCTTACAGGGTGCTTTAAACATAATAATCTTATTCCCAAGGCAAAGTGGGAAGAACTGGGGGAAGGCAAGAACGATCTTCAGTGGATGACTAGAAGAACAGGAGTTTGAGGAGCTGTGGGTCCCAGGAAGATGAGAGATGGGCTGGCTATGCAGCATCCAAAGCTGTGCTCTGCTGTGCCCTGGATGAGCCCTAGGAGTTTGCTGTTTAAATTTGCAATTAAATTTGCAGTGAGACTGCAGCAGGGCGATCAGCTGCCTGCCTGTGCCCTGTTCTGACTCTGAGTGCTCTCAGCAGCTCAGGGTGCCTACCAGCATCTACCAGCTAGCTGTGGCTCTAGAAAACACCTCTGCTCCCTTACCAGCTTTAAGGTCACCCTCTCCTCTGTCCCCAGGTGGTGGTGGTGGTGAATGATGTCCTTGCAAACTGTTCTGGCTTGTGCTCTTTCCAGTTCAGCCGGGAATTGACACCCACAGTCAGAGACGTGGAGTATTCATCAGGTAACAGGGCTTGGGGTCTGAACAAAGTGGCAAAAAAACCAATGTTCTGTGAGGAAGATCTGCCAGGTGCTGATGATTTCCTTTGGGGAACTTTTAATTTGATTTCCTTTGGGGAACTTTTAATTTTATGGAAAATGCACCTTTCCAGGGTCACTTCTGGTCAGTTCCAGTTCCGGACAGGCTGAGTGTTCTGGGAAGGGAATGGAGATGGGAAGGGTCTGGAGCAAAAGTCTGATGAGGAGCAGCTGGGGGGGGCTCAGCCTGGAGAAAAGGAGACTCAGGGGGAAACCTTGCACTCTCCACAACTCCCTGACAGGAGGGGACAGCCAGGTGGGACTCAGTCTCTTCTCCCAGTGAACAGTAAATAGGATGATAGGAAACAGCCTCAACATGCACCAGGAGAGGTTTAGAATAGATATTAGGAAAAATTTCCTCATTGAATAGGTTGTCAGGCTTTGGGACAGACTGCCTGGTGCAGTGGTGGTAACACCATCCCTGGAAGGGTTCAGAAGTCTTGTAGATGTGGCATTTGGGGACATGGTTTAGTGGTGAACACAGAGGTGATCTCAGAGGTCTTTTCCAACCTTAACTGCTCTGTGATTCTATGGCATGAAGGGGAGAGAAAAAATGGCAGTTTTGTGCTTAAAGCAAAAGGTCACTCTTGGTGCAAATTATTTTTAATAAAAATTTGAGGAAAAATGTAACAGCTGGACAGGGACAGGCAGGAATTGGTGTTAGGTGTGACAATGAGAGATCACCACTGCTATAGTTTTTAGGATGTCCTGATGACGCTGGTAAAAACTTTTAACTGTTGGCTGAAATGAAATTCTGGGCATTGCTGCACCAAAATTCACGAGTCACATTGATGATCATATCCCTTCAGGTGAAGGATCCCAGGCCACAGTGGCCATCAGGGGAGCTGGTTTTGGTGAGGAGCAGCCAGCCCTGCAGGTGGAAGTGAACAACAGGAGCTGCCACATCACAGCTCTGAGTCAAACAGAAGTGGTTTGCCACATGCCGAGGCTGCCAGTTGGGATCCACCAGGTGACACTGCTGGTGACACCCCATGGCTTTGCCCTCAATGGTACCTCAGGACAAGGGATCTTCCTGGCAGGGGAGCCAAAGCTGGGAGCTGTTGAACCTCCTTCAGCTTCGGAGATTGGTAGGTATGAACTCTCCAAGGGAGTTGCTTCCTGCTTCTTCCTTTTCATAGCATGTTTTGGTTCTTCTGTACTTTTGTTGCCAAAGTCTTCACCTGATGAAGACAACATTTTGTGGCTGGACACATTGTGTGTGCCCAAAGCACAGTCAAAAATTACTTAAAGACTGACAGACTTCTCTTGGCTCTTTGTGCAGGCAGCCAGATTTCCAACTAGTTTTGTTTGGGAATTTTATTTTCTAGTGTGCATATATTCGTTTCAGCAAATCATTAGAGTTTCATACTCCTGCTCCCATATCCATTTGACATGTAGCTTTGTCATATTTGAATTAATCTGGCCTAATTAGAGTGGGTATTAGGGAAAATTTCTTCATTGGGACAGATTGCCCAAGGCATTGGGGGAGTCACCATCCCTAGAGGGATTTGAAAGGTGTGTGGATGTGGCACTTGGGGACATGGGTCAGTGGTGGGCCTGGCAGTGCTGGGTTAGTGGCTGGATTTTATGATCTTACAGGGCTTATTCAGCCTTAATGATCCATGGTTCTATAACTGTGAAATGTCTGAATTTGGTTAATCCCAGTCCCATTGAAGCAAATTCATATTCTGAGGATAAAATGGAAAACTCACCTGTGTTTAGGTACAAAGCTAAGAAACTTAGAGAAGTTCAAGACAAACTGAATCTCCTTCCATTCCCATTATTCCTCCTCACCTTGAAATAGAAGAGAAAATAAGGAGTGATAAATTCCCTGAAGACAAGAGCTGGAAAGAATTTTTTTGTTTGGGTGTAGTATTTTTTTTGAGAGGGAAGAGCCTCCTCAACCCAAAGAGAGATTTGGAAATCAGTCTTGATACACCTGGGCTGTGCCTTGAAGGACAGTCTCAGATTATCCTTTGTTTTCAAGCAGCAAGGAATGCACCAGAAAGAGCATCAGCAAGGTCTACTCTGACAGCAAAAGTTACTCAGTCATTTTTCTGGAAGTCTCCTCGCTTCATTTTTGAGATGATGGTGACAAACACCACTGAGAGCAGCACTAGCCTAGGTGAAGCTCAGACACGTGGCTTTCAGATCAGATTGTGCCATGCTTGGCCACCTTGGAGCAGCCAGAAAAAGGAATGATGGCCTGTAAACCTCTCCAGAGATGAGCCTGGGATGGGCTTGGAACAACACAGGGTTTTGGTTTTGTTTTTACTTCCTTTATTTTGTTTGTTTGTGATGTATGTTTGTTTGTTTGGTTTGGTTTTGGGTTTTGGGTTTTTTTGTTTGTTTTTGGGGTTTTTTTTGTGGCGTTGATTTTTTTTGAGGTTTTGGTTTTGGTTTTTGTTTTGGTGCGTGGGAAGAGAATTATTCTAACTCTTTTAATACCATTTTTTTTCCCTAATGAGAGGGTCATATAGTACACTAAGGTTAAGAATAATTTTTAATTCATAGGAAACCCAAACACCTCCAAAAAACCCTAAAACAAATCCAACAATGCTAAATTTTAGTACTTGGGCCTTGCTTCTCCTTTCCTTTGCTGGCAAATCCAGCCCTTCTCCCAATTACAGTGATCTGTCACTCATTAAAAAGAAAGCAAGTATAATGCTATCTTACATTACATGTGCCTGGAATGCTTATAATTGGCAAGAATTACAGCTTCCATCTGTGTTTTTAATTTCTCCCATTTCAAATACCTCTCTTCAATCTCATCGTAAAGCACACACAGGCAGTATTTCACTGCATATAGATATAACACAGATATCAAAACTTAAGAGCATCAGTCTTTACACAACACTCATGGATTCTGAACTCTAAATCTGAAGCTCCTTATCTGGCAACTCTCTCATTAGACAAGTGGCTTCAGTTTTCACTTCTTGCTCTGTCTGGCTGCAAATTTAATGTTGCAGGGTGGGAAGGCAAAGAAGCTCCTCATACTTTGCTGCTTCAGCTCCCTCTTGTCAAAATACCCTTGCTCTCAGTGGTGCCATGCTGGGAGATCCCCATGACCTAACTCTAGAAGCATGGAATGCCTTTCTAAAGATACTCCCATGTTCTAGTGAACAGCGGGAGCTTGCTGTTAATGTATCTGATTGCTCTTGCTGGCTTGGATTTGATGCCAGCCAGAGGAAATCAAGATTGAACTTCTTTAATTCTCTGGTGGTTTAAAGAATTAGCAGGAAATGGTAATTTTAGGAAAGGGTGCGAGGGAATTCACCATTAATATATAATTAACATAGAACATTGTCTACATCACATGTGAAATGAATGATGAAAGCTCAGTTGGTTTATGATATAGCCATGCTAATAAATACAAATAATCACTGCATTAATTAATGCCTGTTTTAGCAATTTGTTCAGCCATAGTGCTAAAACTCTGCAGTGCTGAGAATGAAAGTTCTAAGTTTCAAGTAAAATTTCTTTCTTTAAAATTTATTTTAAAGTTTCTCTGAGTGCATCAAAGCACAAACTCCGGCTTAGAATTGCCATTAACGCCCACTCTTGTTCTCTTTCCTGTTTCTCTTTGAAATATCCCCGAGTCTTCTACTCACTTGGAAAAGCAAAGGGACACCCTGACCCTTTGCCTCGGAACTGGATGCTGAAGAAAGATCAAGCCCAAGTCTGCCTTGTGTCAGGCATGATCCTGCATGGGACAGAAGAGGCTCAGTCTGGCACGAAGGAGAGCTGAGCTTGCTCGGTGCCCCACGGAATGAATCCCTCCGTGACTTCCTTCACAACTCCAAGTCTCGAGCCCTGCCAAGTCCCCTTTCTATCCCAAGTTTCCTAGACACATGCTACAGGCTTTTCTGACAGCAGGGAGCTTGGCAGCTGTTTGAACTGCGAGAGCACCTGCTGCGTTAAGCTCATTTTCCATTCTTAGTGCTTCTTCCTTCCTTCCTTATTTCGTTTTCAGGCTGGGGATCTGTCTAAGGGGGAGATCACAGGCCAGGGCTTGCTGGTTTAAATAAGTATGTCATTAAAAAATAAACCAAGAAACAAACCCAGTCATGCTGTATGGTGGAGGAGAATTCAAATAACAGGCAAGAAGGATCTCTGGTGCAGGAGAGGAAGCCAGGCACAGCAAGGTGGAACAGATCATCATCAGATCAGCTGAGAGACTCTACTGCCTTTTGTAGTCATCTATGACAAAGATTCCTTTGCATATTAAAATATCCTACATATTGAATGTCATGGAATAATTGTTTTGTTTTTTTTTTTAGGAGGACTTAGAGTGACTCTCAGGGGGACCAATCTTGAAGGGGTAAATGCAGTGTTGTTTGGATCCCAGCCTTGCCCAATTTTGGAGGAGGGCAGAAATTCAACAAGAATTGAATGTAAAGTTCCTTCTCGGGTAAGAAACCATATTTTTGGGGAGCAGTCAGCAGCCGATGTGCCTTCCTATGTTTTCCTGGCCTGAGCTACACTAGGGGAAGGGCAAAGAGTAGACCATCAAGCCAAGTCTTTGCTGTGGGACAATTTACTGTGAACTCCATCTGCAGATTAAGCCAGCTTAATTAAAAATAGATTAATAGGTGATTTATGAAAACCAGTGGAGAAAGCAAGCTCCTTGATTTTGTAAGGCTATTGCAAATCAAAAACTGCATACTCTGGGATTTTATTTACTAGTTTTATATACTATTATGGGATTTAATTTACAAGTATGGATATAGCAAATCCAAATCTGCATAGCCTGGAATTGTTTTGAGGTTTCTAACTCTCTGTAAATGCTCTTTCAAGTCAACATAGATGTATACATTTAGGTAGATTCTGGTGTATATGCAAGTTTCATCAGTGCCATGTGCCTGACTTAAGTATGGGAGATGCAGGAATATAGGAAATAACTTATTTTAACTGGCTTGTTCTTACCCCTGATGTTTTCTTCTCTCTCTTCCTAGGGGATGGAAGATGCTGCTGTCCATGTGACTCTGATTTCTGGTTATCAGTCAACAACAGTGACCAACTTGTTCCAGTATGATCCTTCCTTAAACCCTGCTGTTGTATCCCTGAGCAGGAACAGAAGTGGAATAGCAGGTGAAGGAGCTGCAGATGTGTATTGGGCATCTTCTGGAGAGGGGTTGTTATTGCTGATGGTGCTGGGGCAGAGGGAATTCAGGTCTATAAAGTTTGATCTGGTACTTATTTTTTTATTTTCTCTGAAATTTTAGTTCCCATGTTTCCTGCTAGTCTTGGTCAGTCCTGGTTGGTTTTTTATTGTTTTTTTTTTCTCGCATATATGAGATAATGATTTGTTTGCCCTAGGCCAGTATGGACAATGTCCACAGGATGTCAGGTTTACTACAGTCCTGCTTTTGTGTCATGTTTGTCTAACTCTGCTCTGAAATTATCCTACCCATTCATTCAGTGATGGGAACCAGTGGAATGGTACGAAGCTGTGTCAGAGAAGAGTTAGGTGGGATATTAGGAAATGGTTTTTCCCCCAGAGGGTGGTTGGACACTGAACAGCTCCCCAGGGAATGGTCACAGCACCAAGGCTGCCAGAGCGCCAGGAGTGTTTGGACAAAGGGATGCACAGGGTGGGATTGTTGGGATTGTCCCATGCAGGGTCAGGAGTTGAACTTTGATGATCCTTATGGATCCTTTCCAACTCAGGATATTCCACGTTTCTGTATTTTTTAGTAACAGATTCACCCATGACAAGAGAAATGAGCTCTAGAGAGTGAGAAATGAGAGAGAGAAATGAGCTCTAGAGAAATGAGCTCTAGAGAGTGTTCTTCTCCAGGATCCTCAAGGGTTGACCCTGAAGAGCATCATGTGAATTTTGGATTGCTGAAAGCAGGGGATAGGCAGCACTTCTTTTAAATCTTCTTTTACCTTGTTCCCACTTCCAAGCCATACTGTTCCTTCCATGTGACTTTGCGATGTGTTACTTTAGAATATGAGCATAGACTTCATAGAATTCATGGGGACAAATTCCTAATTAGATCACATGGAGTGTTTAGTATTCCTGTCTTTCGGAAGTTTCTAATTTTGTTCCTCATTTCCCTAATTTTTCCCCCCAGGATTTTGATTGGGTATAGGGAATAGAAAGCATTAATGGTGAATGATGTCCACTTGTAAACAAGTCTTTCAAGAAGAAGGTTTAGCACATTTCTGCATGGTAGCCACCAGCTTATGGTATCTGAGAGAAAGAGGAAGAAAGATGGAAGACAGAAATATTCCTGTTTTGTTTTTTTTTTTTTACCTAGCCCACTCCCATTCCTTCGAGAATGTAATAATCTGACTTTTTTCCTCTGTTTTTGCAACCTCTTCAGCGAACACCTTAAAGCTTCCCCCAGCTCCCAAATTTGGTTGGACTTCGTGGGGATGTGTGGGGTTAGGTGACTGTCAGTACCAAAGTTCTCTGTGCACTCTCAGCATTTCTACTCCTTTTCCCAAATGCCCTTGTCATTTTCTATTACTCCAGAATACATAAATAGGAGAAAACGTCCTTTATCATCTGAATATTATTCAGATACCACAGCACCAAGGGGAGGTTTTTGTAGCCGCGGGCAGCCCAGGTGCAAGGAATTCCTTAATGTTACAGTGTCTCATGAGCTGTGGTGGGGCTGAGTTCAATCTCTTATTCAGAACCTCCACAGCTTTGTCTTTTAATATAATTTTCCTTCTATATAATAAAAAGAATAAATAAATTACACCGATGCCTTCCAGGCATCTGGGATTAAGCTGACAATTGACCGAGAGTCCAAAGAGATCACGTTATTAACATATTCAACTTCTCAGGCTTTCAAACTTTATTTGAATCTTTGTGGATGCAGAATTGAAAAGTACCAGATTCAAGACGTGCTTAGAGGGGCAGGTGGTTGAGGGGAGCTTTTTACAGGCTCTTCTGCTTCTTGAGAGCTTCTCCCTTCCTCCTTCATCCTTTCAGGGGAGACAGGAGAATCAGATTCACCTCCTAAACCTGTCCCTGTGCTCATTGTTGAGATGTTTTGCACGGTCATTTAAGAGAACTAGATGGTTCTGTGGTAGGTTTTGCCACAGCTCTTTTGTGTGTTTTACAGTAAGATGAATCATGCCATAAAGTCTCTTTTCTCTTCACTGACCACAAATAGAGTTATCAGTGAAAATGCCTTTATTTGGACTGATGGATACCACCCTGATTTTTCTAAGCTGTTTCAGGAGGAATTTAGGTTATGAAAATCCCTTGTCTCTTGCCTTTGTCCTTTCCTGTTACTGCACTGTGCAAAAATAAAGGAAAGTATCCTCTACCATCTGAACACACTTTGACACACAACAGCTTAAATAGGAGAGAGAGTCGTGATTACTGAAAATAAGGTGCTTTGGAGCAGAGCTGGTTTTGCCTGGAATGATTTTCCTCACAGTGACTCGTGTGGGGCTGTGTTTTGGGTTTGTGCTGGAAGTGGTGTTGATGACACAGGGAGGTTCTGTTACTGCTGAGCAGAGCTTACAGAGTCAAGGACTCTTCTGCCCCTCACCCCACCAACCAGAGGGTTGGGGGTGCACAAGGATTTGGGAAGGGGACACAGCTGGGACAGCTGATCCCAACTGACCCAAGGGATATTCTAGACAAGTATATTAAGCTGGGGGAAGAAGGAGGCAGAGGGAATCATTCAGAGTGGTGGCATTTTGTCTTCCCAAGTCACCATTCCATGTGGTGGAGCCCTGCTGGGATGGCTGAACACCAACCTGCCTATGGGAAATGGAGAATGAAGTCCTTGTTTCGCTTTGCACGCTTTCCCTTTACTCTTTTAACTGTCTTTATCTCCACCTTTGAGTTTTCTCCCTTTTACTCTTCCAGTTATCTGCCCTATCCCACTGCAGAGGAGGGAGTGAGCAGCTGTGTGGGTCTGAGGTGCCATCTGGGGTTAAACCATGACAAGCACATCTGACTTTAGGTACCCAAGGAAATTTTTATTTTACCCTGGGAGGCTCCTGTTAACATTAGATAGTTCCACAGCACTGAAAAACAGGCTCTAGATCATTTGTCAGGGACTTAAGGAAAAATCTGAGAACTCCTCAGCTCCAGAACTTTAAGAAGACTGGATCTGGCTTTTATCATGTTCAGATATTTATAGGACAGACATTTATGGTAAGGGGGACATGAATCCTATCCTGAGTGTGGCTGAGAGTTTCCATAACCAAGTTCGCTGTGCTTGATGTCTTGAGACAATCCTAATAGCTGGTGACTTTATCCTGGAGGGATTGAGTAGCATACAGAACCATTGAAACCTTCAGTATTTTGGGTTTGGGGTGATGGGCATGACTGGACTTACTCTTGCATGATGGAACTCAGCTCTTTCTCATGAAAATGGTCACGTGTGATAAAATACCCATTGCCAGAAACACTGAAAATTTTCCCTTCCTTTCTCTGCAGGAGGTGAGGAACTTCACATTGGAATATCCCATTTTTCCAGCTACCAGGGCTCAGATGTCAAGGTCCAAATTGGGGACTCATGGCCACAGATCCAGGCACAGACAGACCATGGCGTTAATGTGACACTTCCAGCCCTGCCTGCAGGGTGGCACAATGTTTCTGTCCTCATCAATGGCATTGCTGTAGCTTCAAACAGGTGTGTATTTTCCTTATAAATTACATTCTCCATCCTATTTGGTGTTTTAGGGTTAATCTGAAAAGGAAGGTAAGAGTTTTTCACAAATTCCATACCTGAAGGTGAATTCTGCAGCACGGAATGAAATTATGAATAATTATCAAGACATTTATTGATCTGTGGAGTCCAAGTCAGCAAACTGCTAATGCTAGTCAATTAACTCCCCTTGGATCAGTAGGAGGCAGGAGAGAAACATTTTAGGAAAAAACAGTTGATTTGATGAAAAATGCATATTCAGGCAATCAAAGGTATTCCCAGATTCAGGTCAAATGCAGATAAATCCTGCTGTAGGAAAACAGCAGAAGAAAGGAAACACTTTTCATCAGAAAAACAAAAGCTAGTTTGAACAACACAAAAATGCTTTGTTTGGAGAATTTTTAAATGATGCTATTTCCATCTCCTAAGGTGACACTTCAAGTTCATGCCTAGATAAATGTAATAGAAATGAATTAAAATATGGGGGAAATCTGACCTGAAATGGGAAGTAGGAATGCATTCACAAGCAGCACAGTTTTGTTCCTCAGCCATGGCAGCTGCCAGGAGTGATCCTGAAATGATAAAATTGGGGAGAAATGAGGTGTTTTTATTGCTTGCAAACCAACCTAATCTGCTTGTAGCACTAATGAACTTCAGAAGGATAAAATTTGTGGTTGGTGGGATGGCACACGGGGATTCTTCCCACCTGGTGCTGGAGTCTGTTAGCAGCACCATCACTTCGTCTCCAGGGATAGATTGGAAGGAGATGGGTCACCCCAGGAGACAACTCTGATCTCTGGTGGGCTGGATTGCAGAATTGGGAAGGTCCTTCTCTATCATATCTTTTTAGGGAAAAGGGATGGCTTTGAAAAGAGGTTGAGGAAGAAAAATAGATGTAGATGAGACAGGAACAGCTACACCTTTTTCTGGGTGGGATTCAGGAGCTCATATCTGGGTTCCCTCTTGTTCCAGGTACTCCACTCTCTGATGGGAGAGTGTGAGGATAGGAGGCATCTAGGATGCCTCTTCAATGCACTTCCCTTGGGCATAGATACAGTGGGATCTGCTTCCCAAAAAATTCTTATTCTTGCTTCCTTTGATGGGCAATGCAGTTGGACCAAATTTGGCCCACGAGTTGTCAATCGATAAGAGAGTATTTGTGATAGATGTGGCTCAAATGTGTCTCTGCCCATGGCTGAGGGGCTGGAATGAGATCATCTTTAAGGTCCTTTCCAACCCAAACAAGTCTGTCATTCTAAATCACATGCAATAATCTGGGGTGTGGAGTGCTCTTGTCACTGTGACATCAAATAAAGGGCATTGTGCCAGGTGGGTGTTTGGCTTTCCAGGAGTTGTAAGAAAGAAAACCAGTGCAGCAGGGAGGAAAAATAAAAGAATACTCCTAACTTCCCCAAATCCTTTCCATGTTTCTTGTGTTTTGCAGGGTTGAGCCATTGATCCAGTACCTCTCGGAGATCTTCAGTGTCGAGCCGTATTGTGGCTCTTTTCTGGGTAAACAGCATCAGTACATCTGCAGCCACTTATGGGGGTTAAAGGGTTCAAGGGCACAGTTTTCCTACAGGAATAGAAAGTGCATCCCATTTCACATCCGTTTAAATGAGGCTGTTTTGAATCTGTGACTCTTTATTATGCAGACATCAACCGGCAGACAGCAGTGGTCTGGAAATGTGGGATTGTAGTGAGCATCCCTCCACCTGGTTGGCTGGCTCAGGGCTCCCTGAGCTTTGAGTTTGATTTCCCCAAGTGTTTGCTCATGTATCCTTGCATGTTCCCGTTGGGAAAACAAAGCACGCCCACACCTGGCTCATCTGTGCTGCTTCCTCCAGTCACTTTGCCCCCATATTTCAAGGTTTTCCATGTGAAAGTTAGGTGGAAAGCAGAGTACAATTGTGGTTTGAAGCAAACAGTAATTTCAAGTGATCCCAAAAGGGATGTTCGTTTTTGTTACGTTGAAAAGACAAAATAAAAAAAAAGGCACTTTTTCAATGTTAATTTTAATCAAAAGGGAAATATTTATTAATCCCGTTCTAAGCTTTTAGACATTGGAAATAATTTGTGTTTCTGAGCAGAACACTGCTGAATTAAAAAGAAAAGTTTTACTTTAAATCTTAAAAAGCAGATTTGGGGTGGTTGATTTATTTTGTCATTTGGCTGGTGGTGGGGGGGAGTTGAATCCCTGTAGTGAATTTTACATGAGCTGTTAGAAATGCTTTTATAGAAGACAGAGAAATTCTTGTGCTACAACCTCATGTCCTCCACAGATTGCTCTCCCAGGCTCGCAACACATTTAAAGACACAAAAATTCAGAGGCTTTGTGGTACGTGATTAGTTCAATAGTTTGTGAAGTGCTCAAGCCTTGAAAGATGAGAGTGGATAGAGCTTGGAGAGCAAATCCTATCAGTTTTGACGATTAAGCCATACTACAAAAAATAATAAAAGTTTTACCCTTCTTTTTATATTTCAGGGTAAATTGAAAATTAAATAAGGGCTGATTAACTCTTGGTTGTGGTTTTATGAATAGCTTAAGCTGAATTAAAATCTCTTTGCTGCAAAAAGCACCAGTCCCTGCCCACTTACCTGTAGTCTTTTGTTGTCTCTAACACTTGTGCATTAATCTGGGCTAAGGATTTGGGCTCATTTAAACAAAACCCCATCATAAAACAATTTATTTTTCAGCCAGGGAAAAGGAAGGGAATGGGCTTAACAGATAAAGAACTTGAAGCAAGGCAGGACACTGGGAACACCAGTACTGCAAACAAAAGGAAGATAGAGAAAGGCCTTGGGCTCTTCCCTGTGAGGGTGGGGAGGCCCTGGCATAGAGAAGCACAGAGAAGCTGTGGTTGCTCCTGGATCCCTGGAAGTGTCCAAGGCCAGGTTGGATGGGGCTTGGAGCAACCTGGGATAGTGGAAGTTGTCCCTGCCCATGGTAAGGGGTTGGAATGAGATGTTCCTAGAGGTCGCTTCCAAGCCAAACCATTCTGTGATTCTGTGAAATCTGACACCCTGACTCTGAGCTTGAAAATATTCACTACCAAATTCTGCTTCTCTGTCGGCAGCAAGAACAAATCACCTCCTACCTACCCGTATGGACAGTTTCATTCCTTAAAGAATTCACCCTCTGTTTACTCTCAGGGGTCTTTTCACAGCAGCTTTCTCCAGTTCTGTGGTGGTTTTCTGCTGTCATTTCCTGCTGCAAGGGACCCTGGCTACCTGTTGTGTTAGCCTCTTGTCCATGAAGTATTATCCTCATATATGTCAGCTATTGCCTCTAGATGTGTTGTTCAAACACAAAAGGACTTGATTTCTTCTTCCCTTCAGCCTGTCATGCTTATCAGCTTTATCAGAGAATGGTTTGGGTTGGGAGGGACCTTAAAGATCATGGTTTCAGATTGTTCAGAGGTAGTAATGAATTCCTTCCCTGCATATAATACCTTTCAAGCCTTATTTTGTTTTGCTCCTAGGTGGAACACTGCTCACAATCTCTGGGGTGGGCTTTAGCCAAAATCCTGCCCTGGTTTCTGTTTCAATGGCCAGTCAAACCTGTACAGTCACTCACTTGGCAGAAGAGACAATTTGGTGCCTGACACCACCAGCTGCTAATTTCTCTAATGAAGATTCACGTGACATCTCTGTCAGAGTAGAGGTAGCCATCAGCAGTGGGTCACTTCAGCAAGCTCTCTTTGCAAATAGGACCACCACCTTTACCTACCAAAGAGCTTTGACTCCCCTCGTTACTGCCGTTGAAATGGAAATCACAGATGGCAGCCTGTCCTTGAGCATCCAGGGGATAAACATCACTGGATCTGTAGCTAAGCTTGGACACAGTGAATGTCAACTTGAGTTTCAACGTGACAACCAGTCTGCAAGGTCCTATCAGTGCTCTTTGCCACTGAACATCCTGGAACCTGGGTCTTTCCCCATCCAGGTCATCCAGAGGCAGCTGGGATATGCTCAAGTGACAGCAGGGCAGCAGGCCGTCACAATAACTCCACAGCTAACCTCCATATTCCCATCACAAGGATCAATCTGTGGGGGGATGTTGCTCACTATATCTGGCATTGCTTTGAAATCCAGATGGAAGTCGGTGCAGGTCAGCCTGGAGAGGAATTACTCCTGTGAGATCCAGAAGTCTGATAATGACTCCATCAGTTGTGTTGTCCTTCCATGGACCCACCCTTTGCCTTATCAGTGGCTGGCTGAGGCATCTTGGGCTCTCAATGTCACCGTGGTTGTCAATGGGGTCTCCAGCGTGTGTCTTGGGGACTGCACACTGCACCTCCATGAGCACTGGACCCCCCTGGTACACCTGGTGACAGGGAAGACCAATGGGACATTCACCTACGTGACAATCAGAGGACAGAGGCTGGCACTGCAGGGTGACAGCCCCGTGGTACGTGTGGATAACCACACTGTCTGCAAGGTGACTTTCTGGAACGAGACCATCATCAAGTGCCAGACAGCCTGCCTGGCTCCAGGGGAGCACAACATTTCCGTATCCAACAGGAAAAGTGGCCAGGCTTGTTTCAGAGGGACATCCAGCAGTGTCACCATCCTGCCTTGGGTGCACCAGTTTTACCCACAGAATTTCAGCACCAACGGGGGAGGCCTGCTCAGCTTAGCAGGGTCAGCTCTGAAGGGACAGAGGGTGACTTCTGTCCTCATCGATCATCGCCCTTGCCTCATTCTCAATGCCACCTGTGTGTCTATACAGTGCACGATGCCTCCAGGGAATGGCACGAGGGCTCTGAGTCTGAAAGTAGATGGACACACCTATTACCTTGGAAAAATAAGTTACAGTGAGGAATTTACTCCATCTTTCCACTCACTTGTTGCCACTGGTCTCCTTCTAACTTTGACAGTATCACAGGTCACAGAGATGGACATCATTCACGTGTTTATTGGAGATGTTCTTTGTAACAACATCACCATCACTCGCTCCACGTTGCAGTGCTCAGCTCCTCTGCTCCCTGTGGGAGAGTACCCTGTGCTGGGCCTGGATATTCCCAGAGGATGGGCTTCCTCCAACCTGGTGTTCACTTCTCGTCTGACAGTGACAGCTGCACGTCACAGCTGGGGTGAGTTGTGAGGGTTGCTGCATTTCCCCCACAGGGTTTTATGTGAGGCACTGCAGTAACAAGGTTTTTTTGTCATGAAAGCAAGAATTATGAATTTAAAAAATACCCTTTTGTTGACAGCTGGCTGTCAGGCTCTGTCTTAAATACCATTTTCTGTCCTTTTCCAAGGTCACTTGAATGGAGGACCAGTTTACCTGCATGGCACTGGGTTTTCCCCAGGGAAGACTTTGGTCACAGTCTGTGGCACCAGCTGTGAACTCTTGGACAACACGACAGTGACTGAGCTGAGCTGCCTTGCCCCACGCCTACACGGTCAGTTAAAACACAAACCCTTTTATTGTGTTAAAAATATCCCCAAAAATCTTGACCCCCAAATGGGGAGTCCTTGTGTATCTCATCCTGGGGGATCTGAGCAGCCCTGGAGAGAGGAGAGGATTCAACACGCCATTGAGGGAGTTTGATCTTGGTGATCTTGAAGGTCTTTTTTAACCTCAATGATTCCATGATTCTGTGACTTCTGGTTTTTGAACTCCATCTGAAGACAGATGGCATCAGGATGAGTTTTTGTGTCAGTGGCCATGGACATTGGACTAGATCCAGTGTGTGCCTGTGGCCACATGTGCACAACATCAACATTTCTTTGTAGCAGTTATTCCTTGGGAAAGCTGCCCCAAATAAAATGTGCATGTGGACTGAACAGTTAGGTACCCAAGCAGCTCTTGGCCATCATGACCATCTTAACAAATTAATGCCCTTAAATGCTTTTCTTCTGAGGAAACAGCCTCAAGTTGCACCGGGGCAAGTTTCGTTTAGATATTAGAAAAGTTTTTTTCACAGAAGGTGTTTTCAAGCATTGGAAGAGAGTGCCCAAGAATGTCGTGGAGTCATCATCCCTGGAAGAGTGAAAAAAAAGTGGGGATGTGTCACCTGAGGACATGGTCTAGTGGTGAACATGGTGCTGGTGAGATGATGGTTGGACATGGTGACCTTAAAGGTCTTTTCCAACCTTAATTATTGTTTGATTCTGTGGCCACACACATTTTGTATTTTGGCTGCATGATGGGACGGCCTCAGTGGGGTAAAAGTGTAGAAGAAAAAGGCAAAATGACTGGAAGGGTGAACAAATGATGGCCCATGGCTAGTTCATACCTTTGGGAAGATAGAGATGAGGGTTTTATTTCCTTGGGAGGAGGATGGGATCAACCATCATGACCAGAACATCTTCCTCAACTGGAGAGAGGCAGCATGGAATGATGATCTCCACATCTCTCAAACAGAGGAATAACCCTGCCTGAATTTTGGAGAAACTCTTCAAAATGGGCATTTCCTGGGACAAGATATGTTTCCTCCTTTTCCTACTGGAAGCACAGAATTAGGCTCCTCAGTTCTGCAAAAGGCAGGATTTAAGACTTTTAAATTTCACCTGAGCCATTGCCCAAATGCTAAACATGGAGCACTCATCTGTGAGGGTGCACTCCTTGGTGGAGTCCTCATCCCTGGAGGTATCCAAGGAATGCCTGGATGTGGCACTCAGTGCTCTGGTCTGAGTGAAAAGAGGAGGATTGGTCAAAGCTTGGACTTGATGATCTTGGAGATCTTTTCCTACCTCAGTGGTGCTGTGATTCAGTGATTCCAACACTCGGAAGCTTAACACTTTAGTCTCTTATAGCTCTGAAGTAGGAGAACATCTGGAGGTCTGCAGAAATATTTGCTGTTCTGAGATTGTCCAGATAGCCAATATCCATTTGATCCAAAGATCCGTGGCCTCTTATCCTTTGTGGCAAGTGAGAGTGTCCATCAGGGTGAATTTCCAAGGGTTTGCTCAAAGCTGTGTGGAATATCCATCCTCCAAAATAGAAGTTGAATAAATTATGTGCTGAGAAACTTTTCCAATGTGAAATTTAGCATTCTTTCGAGCAAGGGTTGGGACAAGATGCATCCAGGTGATCTTTCCAGCCTCACTTATTCAAAATTCTAAATTTGCTCCTGTCATTTTGAATGGTTCCTTTCATAGAATTCCCAATTTATTTTGCTTGGAAGGAACCTTAAAGTCCTCTAATTCCAACCCCCCTGCCATGAGGAATACTAAGAAAAATGGAAGGGGAAAAAAGGGGCTTTAAAACCCAACCACAAGCACTCAAAAAGAGACACGAGGTGATCATAAAGGGCTCAGGGTTTTTTTTTTTTTGTTTTAAACTAGACACAGGCATGGTGAAAAAAACTGCTTGTTGTTTTAGAAATAAAGAGACATGGTGCTGGAATGCTGGGAAAAAAAATAATCAAAGGACAAAAGGGGTCACCCTGGTCATTGCAGGGAGAACAGCATACTGAAATTTAATCAAATTCATCCAAACTCTGTTCAGAACTCACTGAATGGTTGGTGGCAGAGGAAGCCTGGGGAAAACAATCTTACAGGCAGCACCACGATGCTTGTTCCTGTCACTAGATGTCAGCAAGTGAATGCTGATCGCTGGTTTTGTGTCTGGAGAGGAAATGCAGAGGCTGTGCTGCCTCACTAACCAAAGGCACAGTTACAAGAGAACTCCTCTCTCTCCTGCCCTGGGTTTTGCAGCTGTGCCAGTCTCACCAGTCGAGTTGCAAAATATTTGTCAATTAAATATTTACAAGCAAATATCTTTTTTTTTTCTTCCCTTAAAAAGACAAAAATCCTTTCGCAGGCTGCTCATATCTGTGTTTTTCAGGCTATTTGTGCTTCATGAGGCAGTTGTATTCAGCCTGTTTATGTCTACAACTGCTGTGGGTGAATCTGTACATAGAGCAAGATGCTTTCTGGATACTGTTCCACTTAATGCTTAATACCTAAGGATCTTTTTTTCATATTTAAGGATTTAACCCTGCCCCCCACCACGTTTAGGGCATGAATGGATGGTTTAAGTGCAGTTAGTCCAGTCTCACCTCACGGTTTACATCGTGCTGTTTGCCTGGGGAATTTTGCCACCTGGCTCTGGCACATCCAGTGCTCAGACCTTTCTTGCACTGTCTCATCCATATGGGAGAGGTGACAAAGAGACTTCGGGGATACAGGACCATGAACTGTGAAGGAATGGGAGGGAGAGATCTGTGGTGTCCCGGGGCCCCTTGGTGCTGTGCCCAAGCTGGATGCTTGTCTGACCTTTCCTGGCTCTGCTCGCCAAACCAGGTCATGCAAAGTGAAGAGTTTAAGCTGCATTTCTTCTGTTACTGAGGGCTGTGAAGCAGAACCCCCTCCCCTCTGGCACTGTGGGATGTCAGGTGGCACTGGCTGCCCTGGGCTCTCAGTGCTGGGTCATGTTGTGTCTGACCTGCTTGAGATTAGAGATGTCCACGTGGGAATCCCCGACCGGTCCATGGAGCTCTCTCATGTGATCCAGTCCATAGGGCAAGGCTCTGCAGGTAGGAAATGTGATTTCTTTCCCTTTGAGCAGGCAGTTTTCTAAGAGATGAGGAGCTGCCAGGCTCAGCAGGATCCGTCCATAAGCCTCCCCCACAGGGCTTTCCTTGGGAATGAGTGTTGAGTGGGGTCACAGCAAGGTTTTGGTTTGATCACTTGCAAGAGTTCGGTGTGTTACTGAGACATGCTCAATCCAGAGCACAAGGAATGGGAATGAAGGACTAGACTCTTTTATGGAAACTGAAAACTGTTGTCTTTTGCAAGATGAAGAAAAATCAGTTCGGAACAGAGCTAAAATTTGATTTTCAGCCTTAAAGCTTAGAAAAAAATTAACGAAATTAAATAAAAATCACAAAACCACACTCCCTCCAAGGAAAAATAAAACCAAATGAAAAAAGCCCAAATTAACCCATGAATCTTTAAAGGTAAGGAGATAAATGGCTTGATCACCATGCCTGGAAGTGTTCAAAAGCCGTGTAGATGTGGCACTTGAGGACATGATTTAGTGGTGGGCTTGGCAGCGCTGGAGGAATGGTTTGGCTCAATCTTATAGGGCTTTTCCACCCAAAAGGATTCCATGATCCTGAAAGCTCTCCTCTACTCTTGTTCTTTGTTTCTCATGCTGCCTCCTGCTTGGTGGGTGCAAACACAGCTGTGGACTTGGTTCAGCCCAGGTTAAATCCACAGAACACATGGTTAATGTCTGTGGGATCACTTGTGCTCCTGTGAAAGAGGGGAAGAGTGGCAGGAAGCTTGAGGCAGGTGGGAAAATAACTGATTATTCCCCTCAGGTGATATTAGGGTAAGTACCACATATAATTTTGCAGTAAGCCAGTCCCTGAGATTTTATGTTTGACATTGGGGTGAGGGTAAGGAAGGCACCTTCAAAAGGAGGTGAGCTAAGAAGATCCATTAGGGTAAAAGCTGAGCCTGATTTGCCTGGTTGCATCAGTGTTCTTGGAATAACAGGTCTGGCTTTTGGGTTTTTGGAAGTAACAGTTCTTGGGATTTTTGTTGGTAAGCGCTGGACCTACCATTAACCAGACTCTATTGGTTAAAGTGGATGTTTAAGGTGGAGGATTTAAATTGGAGGCTGGAAATAAGGCTGGTTTAAAAGGATGAGATGTGGTTTGGTGGAGTTCTTTGAGTGGGGCAAGAGGAGAGAGAAGAACGAGTTTTGGTTGTAACAAGGAGATACACTGAGCCAGGGCCAATAGGCCAGAGAAACTGGGGGATTTGAATGAGCAAATGCAGGAGATGTGAAGAGGGCCTGATGTGGTGTTGTGGCAATTGAGACATCAGCAAAAGCCAGTGCCTCTGATGTTTATTGTGGAGACCAAACCAAAGGATCCAAACGGTCTCTTCTATCTTTCAAATCCAGAAACGAAATCAAGAAAGAAGGGGGAATAAAGCATATTGATTGCATGGCAGGAACGTTTGACAGTGAGATCTATCAGGCAGGGAATAGATGCTTGAATGTCACCTCTTGGGACTTCTGAAACCTGGCTGTGTGAAATGAATGTCTCCCAGGGAGCAATTCTTCATAGGCAGAGGTGGGACTTGCTGACCTTAACGGGTCTCTTTTTCCTCTCCCTTTTATTAACTTATTTTATTTTAAATCTTTGTCTTCCCTGCTAAGCACACGTTGATGCTCCACAGTCCTTCTTGTGAGGGGTGGATAACTTAGGATGTGAGGTTTGGCACCAGGACTCCTTGGGCAGTTCTTCAATCAAACCCCAGCTGCCCTTGGAGCCTCCTGTAGGTTTGAGCCTCATCACATGTCCAGCAGTTGTTATTAAACAGTGACCCAGAACAAAGCCCTTGTGCTGAGCATCCCAGGATCCTGGACTAAGCCAGAGTATCCCTCAAAGCTAGGGCTGGGGGTAGTCAGTCCCTAAGCCATTACCACCATGCAGAGATTTGGCTGCCGTAGTGTCTGATCTCAAAAGAGAAGCTGTAATGAGCTGAGTGCATTCATCCCAGCGATGGGATTGCAGGTTTGATCTTTATAGGGAGTATAAAGCCTAAAGCAGCTTCATTCTGGGGTTTGAACACTAACCAATTAAGTAGGGAGAAGAATTGTGTCCCAGAACAAGCAGAATATCCTTTTAGGACGTGCCAAAAGTGTGTTGAAATCTTCAGTGATTTTTTTTCTTGCCTCTGTTCTGGTAGGAGATAATGGCACCAATAATACCAAGGGCTATTTGTGTTTCATGGTCAGAGGAATGGGAATGGAAATGAAAAGACTTCCTTCTAAATGAATTAAGATATAAAGCCCTCTGGGAGGAGGGAACAGGGAGACCTTGGAGATTCCCAAGGAAGGAATGAGAAAAGAACACCACCTCTAAGAGTGATATCTCTATACAATAGACAGGAGATGTGGGGTGTGGAGATGAGATTCTTCCTTCCTTCCACCTGAGAGAGAGAAAACAATTCTAATTTTGATTCTGGGTTGTACAGATTAAGTAGGGCTTGCTTGGATTTTGCTAGCACTGATCTCTTTGCAACCCTTTAACTTAGGTTTTATAAATGAACACCTTTGTTGGCCTGGTTTAAGTTAAAAATTATTTCATCCCTCAGCAGGTTACAAATCCTTATATTCCTACAGGCATGATAACATTGGGATGAGGGCAGTGGAGCACATCAGAAATGCCCAATTTCCACATTTTGGGGTTATTTAAAAAGTGCCAAACTGTTCTTGTGTTGAGCTCTCAGGGCTGTGCAGCAAACACCTGGTGATCTACATGAGCCAGGCAAGTTCTTTGACAGCAGCAAAATGTTGAGGAAAACAGTCACGTCCTGAGATTCTGTGAGTAATTCCCAACATTCGTCCCAAAATAACGCTCATGTGGTTTTCCACATAGGAAAACTCTGCCATGTTCTTTTCAAGACCACAATGGAAAACCAAAGCCTTCCTGTAATGAGTTGGTTCTGCTGTAGGTTGGTGCAAAGGTGAGTTCTTTGCAGCATTTAGTCCTCTTGGATGCTATTTATTTGTCAAGACACAGATATTTAGTGCTGCTTAAGATGCCCTTGGAATGTCAAGAAAGACATGAGGCTTTTGTGGGAGCCACACTTGAGGTAACTCTAGACAGAATTTCTGGACAATAAAACAAAATATTACCATGGTGCCATCATTCTTTTAGGCTTCTCTGCCTATTACTTGTCTTAGATGTTGGTCTTCAAGGCAGGGATTTTGTTTGGCTTTGGATGGTGAGCAAGAGATTTGCCACTGGATTTGGGGAAGGAAAGGGATTAAGCATATTACAAAATTTGTGAGAGCATGGGTAACATTTTTTTCTCATTCTAAATCCAGAGAAGAAAAATAGAGGAGAATTGCAAACTCTCTCACTGAAGTTCAGAGCAGATGAAATGATAGGTTTTAATATTTCAAAAACACCTGAAACATTAAACAGTTATAAACTCTTCAGAAATACCCCAGATGAAATAATAATTTTAAACACAATGTCCTAAATATTTTAATATAGGAAATAGAGCATTTTCATATTTTTACAGTTTCAACTCCTGTTTTTTAGAAATACTTAGGAGACAAGATACTCATTGACAATGACACTTCCCCAGCAAACAAGGTACCTTTTGAACAAACTGGAACTTAAAAAAGCAAATAGAAAAAGTCTTTTCTTGATAAATTCCCATTGATTGGTTTTCTGATGCTTGAGGAATACTCTTGGATGTTACAGGGTAGTCTGTTATACTGTCCATAGATGTTTTGAGGAGTTCATTACAACTACTTGGTTAGTTCAGGATTAATGAATATTCTCCAAAAGTCAGGTCTTTGAGAGAAATGTCATGGTGTAATGCTTAAAGGATTCCTTTTAAAAATTAATAAACCCAAATATTTCAACTGAATCCGAACTTCAGACACAGTTAATAATATTATTTTTTAGCATTTTTTGTTTGGATTTAGAATAAGAAAGCCTAATTTCTGTCCACGGAATCACACTGAATTATTTAGGTTGGGAAAGATCTCAAAGATGACCAAATCCAATCTGTGACTGATCGCCACCCTGTCACCCAGACCAGAGCCTCTGCATGCCGAGTCCAGTCCTTCCTTGGACACCTCCAGGAATGGAGACTCACCACCTCCCTGGGCAGCTCCTTCCAATGCTGAACAACCCTTTCCACGAAAAAAATTCTTCCAGACATTCTTTACACCTCAAAGCAAAACAGCTGCTCCCATTAACCTTTTCACCACATCCATGGAATCAAACTTGGACCACATCTCAAGTCACACTCAGCTACAAAGCAAGATGGGAGATCCCATTTCCCACCAGTTCCCCAGGAACCCTCCAAGCTGTGCCAATGCTTCATCTGTTTCTGGATTTCAAAGTTACGATAGATGTTGTCACATCTCCTTGGTAAAGGGTTTCTGCAGTATTCCGGATCTGTAAACCATGGTCTGTCTCCCCCAGAAGAAATGTCCATGCTTGTATTTAATCCTTTACATCATCTCCTCCTGGACAGAGCAGTTTGATCCCAAAGACCATCAGGGCACAAAGGAGGTTACATTTTGCTCACGCAAAGCAAACAGGGCTGAAGGAGCTTTGTGGAGACCTAATTATCCTGGAAAAGGATGCATCTAAAGAGCGGTTGATTGCACACCAGGGGTCAAAGAATCATGGAATGCTTTGGGTTGGAAGGACCCTTGAGTTCACTGAGTTCCCTGGGCAGAGATGCCTTCTGCAATGACATCTCTCAGTAATTACATTCAATGTGTGGTGTTTAGGCTGCTTTGGGTTATTTTTTCCCTCTCCTGTTTTTCCAGCCTCTTTGGCTCTTCTCTGTGGTCTGACACGTTCTTCTGCCGACTGCCAAGAGGATAGAGCCACCTTCATTGAATGTGACATCCAAGTCACAGTGGGCCCTTCCCAGCAGAGAGGATCCGTGTCCTACCTCTATGTCTGCGGGGACAGCCCACCCCAGGGACATTTTGCTGGGCTCTTTGCCAGGTCAGTGCCGTGTCTCTCCAACAGCCCAGTGGGTCCATCCACGAATAACATCCCCCACATGTTTTTCCGCCTTTTGCAGAATTGTCCCCTGACAAATAATGGACTGAAGGAGCCAATTCCTAATTCTCAGGTAGATGACAATGGAGCAGTTAAGCCTTGAGACCACTAGAGAGCTCCGCTGGGTTGTGGAATTCATTCTCTGTGCCTATCAAAGCATCTCCAGTCCCCCCTCCTTCCCTCCTGCCTTTTTAAAGTGTTTGAGAAACATCAAAAAATCCATCTCGTAAACAGCCTGCTTTGTTCCTTCTTAGGTTTTAATATTTATCTTCTGATCCAAAGCAACATCTGGTGGATGCCAATGGGAAAAAAGATTAGGCGTTATGGAAAGCAGAAGTCTTATTTTTTCTTTTTTTAAAATTTTTTTTATTTTTTTCTTTTTCTATTTTCTGCTTTGCCTTTCTCCAAGCAGTTTCATGAGTAAAAAGTCATGGAGTAAATTCAGCAACATTTGCAAAGATGCTCATGCTTTGCAAATCCAAGACCAAGTTGTCCAGGAATACAACTTGGAACTGTTGTCTTTGACAGAGCAGTGGGGATTTATTCCTCCAGAGCATTTACTTTTAGGAGTAAGTGGGATGTCTGAATTAAGGAATAAACAGATGAACGATTGAATGGTTTGGTTTGGAAGGGACCTCAAAACTTATCTTGTTCCACCCTCTGCCATGGGCAGGGACACCTTCCACTATCCCAGGTTGCTCCAAGCTCTGTCCAGCCTGGCCTTGGACACTTCCAGGGATCCAGGGGCAGCCACAGCTTCTCTGGGCAACCTGTGCCAGGGCCTCACCAACCTCACAGGGAAGAATTTCTTCCTAATTTCTAATCTAAATCTCCCCTCTTTCAGTTTGGAGCCATTCTGCCTTGTCCTATTGCTCTGTGCCATTGCAAAAGGCTTCTTGTTATCCTCCTTTATGGAGGGTAATTAATCTTTAATGGAACAAGATGAATAAAACTTTACGGAAGTTATTTAGTAAATAGAGAATAAGAACAACACTTCAGTGCATTGCCCATGGTTTGCTGTACATCATAAAGTCACTCCTGGATGCTGCATCTTGCAACAGTCCAGGTATTTCAGTGGAGTTGCAGAGATTTGATCCTTGTTCTTACCTCATATCACACCTGGCGTTGATTCACCAGAGACAGCTCTGGATATCCTGAATTGAGAGGAAAAAATCCAGACTAGCATTTACTGTACAAAGACAGCAAGACATGAAT
The DNA here is from genome assembly GCA_013397955.1 of Grantiella picta. NCBI lineage: Eukaryota > Metazoa > Chordata > Aves > Passeriformes > Meliphagidae > Grantiella > Grantiella picta. The sequence goes on from VZRM01006686.1 coordinate 112,810, forward strand.
TGCATTTTTTAAAAAACTTGTTTAAAAATATAAAAAATAGAAGTATCCAACTAGAAATAATTTTAAAAATAAAGGTTTACACAATTGCAGCACCTCTCTGTCAGTCTGTCACTTCATCCTTACCATTTTTTTTAAGTGGACCTAGATTTCATAAGGCCTTGACTTTTAAAGAAGATTCTTGTCAGTTTTGAGAAAATCACTGTTAGGCAGAAAGAAATTATTTTCTTGCTGAGGGGAAGGAGGGCAGAATTCTGCCCCGATCTGTAAAAATGGCCAAGTTGTCCAAAGCCACCCTGGGTACTGGCAGTGTCCCGTAACATCCCAGGAGATGGGGAGGACAGATTTGTTGGAGGAGACAAAAGTTAGGAGACTTAGATAGGGGAAAAAACACCCCTGAAATTAATCTCATTTCACCAGTTCTATTACTCTTGCTTCAAATCAAGAAACTCCAGGAGCCTTGCTTGTCTGGATGAACTTTGCTTTTCATCACATCAGTGTAACCCCAAACCAGAGAACCAAGAACCCTGAGAGGGACAAGGCAACCCAAAATGTGTTTCTTTCCTGCTCTCTTTTTCCTGGGTATCAAAACTGTGCTCAGCTCTTCACTGATAATGCATCTTCAATGATATAACAATAATAACAATAATAATAACAACAGCAATAATAATCCTATGATTACTTTTCTTCTTGCCCCTTTTCTTGGTTTGGGCTGCCACTGTGCAGAAAGTCACAAAGTCCATTTACTGACTGTTTCCTTATTGTTTTCCCGTGGTTTTTAGTCCAATTTATTGTGAATGCCCCAGAGGTAGGGTTTATTATTCCTTCAGGGAATCTTATCAGGGAGAGGTTTCTGAATCAAATCAATCAACGTTTTCTTACCTACTATTTTCCCATTCTTCCAACTTCTTCAATGTCTTTCTTATTGTTGTTAACTTTTCCCCCTATTTTGCTCATGTGTGTCTTTTAGACAAGAAATGAAAACTTGGCTTGGTGAGTAGTTTTCCAAAGTACTGATATTTTTTTCTAGTGAATCTATTTCTAACCTGGTCCTTGCTAAAATGAAGCAGGGCAAAGATTATGTTCAAATTAGTTTCTTCATTTGAGAAATCTCTGTAGAAAACAATTGAGAGGTTTGAATCATACAAATTAGCTTATTTCAGAACTTCCAAAACCTTTTTTTCCACATTTCAGTTCAGAAAAATATTTAATTTTAAAATGTTAATGGAACTTGCAGGAAAGTCTTAGAAAATTTAAATGTTTCCACCAGAAAACAACTATTTCAGGAATTCCTGAAATAATACACATTAATTGCTTTAATTAATGATAGTAAATAATTATAACAATAATAAAAATATATGTGAATTTGAGTTCTGTGCAAATGCTCAAGAACAAAGATATTTGTCCCATGATGGCGACAAAACTACTGCAGTAAATCCTGGCTTAAGTGCACATTGAGTCTCTCTTATTCTTTCTTACTACTGTTATAGAATCACAGAATAGTTTGTGTTTGAAGGGACCTTAAAGGTCATTTTTTTCCACCCCCTGCCATGGGCAGGGACACCTTCCACTATCCCAGGTCGCTCCAAGTTCTGTCCAACCTGGACTTGAACACTTCCAGGGCTGGGGCAGCCACCTGGACAATTTTTTCAGTGGTTTAAATAAATCTTTTCCTTATGTAGCCTGTACCACAGCCCATCCTGTGTCAGCACATAATGGCAAAAGCACATTCCTTAGAAGAGTTGTAAGTTTTGCCATTAACAGCACATGTAACAAGGTACATTCCTGAATTCCTTTTAATAATTCACTCCTTTTCTTGCATTTCCTTGAAACACTGCAATTTGTTAACAGTTTTCCAGTATCAGTGTTTCAGGATGTGCTTACATGAGGACAGAGAGGAACTGACTCTTTTCTTACAAGCAAAGCTTGTTTATTTTTTATAAAAAACCTGTGCAAACCACTCAAAGGTCCTTGTATTGACTTGAATGTTTGGCAAATTTGGTCCATGCCCTGCATCCAGCCAACCACCACCCTCTTCTGCTTTTAAAACAATTGGTTATTTGCAAAAATAATGCAAAAAGAAAAAATAAAAAAGATGCAGTTTTTTCTTGAACTTTTAAGAAGAAGTACTCTGCACTCTTGAAAGATAGCTCAGTCCACTGAATTATTGTACAGTACAAGATCAATTCTCAAAGTGTTGCTATCAAAAGCAAGCACAATTCCCCAAGGCTGGCTTTTGATTATTGATACAGCAGAGAGAAAAGTTCATTTAAATATAAAAATAAAAACTCACTATTAAATGGGTCAGCAACTTGCAGATTTTTTTTTATTATTTGTATTTTTGTGGTGTCTAAGGTGGCTGATTCCTTTTCACTTTAACCCTGAAAAAAGGCAACAAAACAAACAACCCCTAAATTCAGGTCAGAGTGGGGATTTGTTTGTGGAGTGAGCTGCTGCATCCAGCAGGAAAGTTTGAAATCTCCAGGGTCATCAAACCACCCTGATCATCACCCTGCTGACAAAGCTCTGAGTGTTGGCTTTCCAGTTGGGTCAATTTTGGGGGACTTTTGGGCAAGGGAAGTGGTTCTTCCCCTCTACTCCTCTCTCGTAAGACTCCACCCTGAACAGTGTCCAGCTCTGGTGTCTCCAGGAAAGACATTGGATTATTGGAGTGAGGAGGAGGCCAGGAAGATGACTAGAGGGATGGAACAGCTCTGCTGTGACGAAAGGCTGGGAAAATTGGGATTGGTCAGCCTGGAGAAGAAGAGGCTGTGGGGAAACCTTAGAACACCTTTCAATGCCTAAAGGGGCTCCAGGAGAGCTGGAGAGGGACTTTGGACAAGGGCATGGAGTGACAGAACAATGGGGAATGTCAAACTGACAGAAGGCAGATTTTTGTTAGATATGAGGAATAAATTCTTCTCTGTGAAGGTGGGGAGGCCCTGGCACAGGTTGCCCAGAGAAGCTGCGACTGTTCCACCCCTGGAAGTGTCCAAGGCCAGGCTGGACAGGGCTTGGAACAACCTGGGGTAGTGGAAGGTGTCCCTGCCCATGGCAGGGAGCTGGAATGAGATGAGCTTTAAGGCCCTTCCAATCCAAACCATTCTATGATTCTAACTTAAGACACTAGCATATCCTGTTATATGGGATTTTCAGGAGCCTGAAGCCCTCTGAAAATCCTGATCCTGCATATGTGATTCTCCATTTTGTTGAGCAAATCCCATTGTGAACTGTGCCCTTTCTTAGCTATTCAGAAAAACTAATTTCTGAGCTATGTTGGTATTGCTGTAACTCCTCTCCTCTCTCCTCACCTTCTTACAAGTCACAGGTGTTTATCTGATGGAAGGGTGAGGAGGAGAGGAAGAAGGAGCAATGGACAAGAATCACAGATGCAATTAGGTTGGAAAAGACCTCTGGGATCATCAAGTCCAACCATTAACCCAGCACCACACCTTGCTCACCACTAAACCATATGTTGAATCCTATAGCTCCCCACAATGAAAAACTACCAAAATCACCAACTGTCAGCAGCAAAACCAAGGGAAAAAAATGTTTCTCCCCCCCCAACCTTTTCTATTACTTCTTGCCCCTATGGAAGGGGAGGATTTAGAGCAAATGTCTGCTGGTATAACTGGCACATATATCGAATCTGCTTAGTCTGGGCTGTTAAGTAAGTTTAATTAATTTACTAAGTTAATGTTCCAATGTTAGCAACAAAGCATCATTGCAATCAGCTGGGTAGCAGGAATTGGAACCCCTAAATGAGCTCATTTTTTCACAGTTGGAATTAGGGACCAGTTAGCCAGTTGTGTGGTTTTTCCAATTTCTCCCCTTGCCCTAGGGGAGTTGCAAGTTATTCGTTCCCCATTGCTAAGTGTGAGTAAGATGGGGAGGGGGGAGACAAGAACAAACCCTACTCCTTGTAGGAGTCCATCTTTGCTCCCAACACTGCTGATTCCCTCCCTGTTGTCTGCACTTATCTGCCTCCCCTGGTCCTAGAATGGCATTTGTTTCTGTTTGTGATGGTTTGGGGAAGGAGAAAAGCATCACTGAGAGATATTTACTGCATGTATTTTCATCCTGAGTGTGTGCAGATAAAGGGGGGAAAAACAAATAAACAATAAAAGAATGGAAACAAAATTACAGAAATTTGCAAAGTTTGACAAATGGTGGCCAGGAGTTGCCACAAGCTAATGGCTTGCAATGATTAATAAGAGTAAAAATAATTGCATTTCATTAAGATTGATGACACCCCATTTAACCTCCCTTCTCGTTTCAGCCCTAAAGTGGAAAGAGATGAAGTTCTCATCTATAATAGCTCCTGTAACATTACCATGGAAACTGAGGCAGAGATGGAGTGTGAGGGAGCTAATCAGCCAATTACTGCCAAGATTACTGAGATATGGAAAAACTGGGGCCAGAACACTCAGGTATAATCAAATCTTTTTTACAGACTGATTCAAACAGCTTAAAATTAAATTTGTAATATTGTGTACATTTAAAGGGGGGCAAGAAAAAAAACAATTTAGGCTGAGCAGCAGCAATATATAATATTAAATGCTTTCCAACTTTGAATAGCAGTTCTAATGCAGCGCAGCTGAATTAATGGTTAACTATGGTTAATCATGTATTTTATGAGACATAAATGAGCTTTACCTTATTTTCTGAGCAATGCATATTTTTTTTAACACTCTCCCTTTTTTTTCTTAATATAAATTCATTTTGTTCTAAAAGTGTTATTTTCTGTTGAGCAGCAATCTTAGCCACGAGGTACACTTTCAGCTCTCTGGAAGGGACTTAGCATTCAGCATTTGTGCAGCCCTGGTTATATTTGATTTTTGTTGCTTTTCAGTAACTGACTGAAAATGGGACAGTCTTTCCCAGTGCTATCTGTGGGTACAGCAAGAAAAGAATACACATGCCAAGAGTTCATGACAAAAAAACCTATAATTCTGAGCTAATTTAAATTCTAAGGCTTAATACCTAAAAATGTCATTGCAAACCTGAAATGTCCTTTTTAGAGCACTCACAGTTTGGCAGGTTTTGGGTGTGTTTAGCCACCTGTAAGAAGAAATTTAGGGGGGCTGGACATAACACCAAATATCCCTTTATTACTATCCTTTCCTAGAGGAGCAGCTCCTGAGAAGTGGTGGAGACCTGCTGCATACAGGGAAGTGTGAGTGGGAATAGTTACACACCTGACTCATGATAAACAGCAAATGCTGTTTTTTATCTGTTAAATAAAATTATCACACAGTCTTTTAGCATAGTTTAAAGTTAGGGAAGTGAAGTTCCTTTGCTCAGCCTCAATGTTAAAGCTACCACAGTAATTTTAAACTCTATCTGCAAAGAGATTTCCTTTATTTGAGGAATTTAAATTCACCTTGCCACCCCAAAAGCAGCTGCAGTATCCTGGCAGAGTAATTTTGGTGCATTTCTAGTGTTGAGTTCTATATTTAATTTTATATATCTGATCTATTCTCTATTTAGGAGTCTCTGAATACTTGCAAATCTACCTGACATGAATGTTACTATTACAGTGGAGTATCCTAAATTGTAATTCCTTCCTCCTGTTAAGCCTGTCCTTGGTGTGTGAAGGAATGTCAGATGTAAAATGTTACTTATTAGGGTTCATTTGCTTATCAGTCTCATTAGTTATAGTACCTAAAACATGCCCAGCTAAGGAGAAACACAACCCCAAAAAATTGCTGGTTGGTGACTGCAGGAGGCCAGTGAAGGGAAGCGTCCTGGCAAATACCAGATCAAATGGTAACTGCTCCTTATATTCCTATTTTCCCTCCCAAATGGGATAAGGGCATCTCTAGAGTCCCAAAAGCTGGAATGAATCTTGGAGGGATATTCCCTGCTGCTGTCTGTGATCTGGGCAGCTCAGCTGGAGCTGAGGGAAGTCCTGCAGCCTCAGTGGTGACAGGATGACAGGTTGTCCTTTGACTCAGGTGGGAGCAAGAATAGGAAGAAGTAGCAAGGTTTGTCCCTGCTGTGGTTTTCCTGCTCAGAGTAGGGAAAACCAAGGAAGTCCTAAGTGTCCTGAATGAACAAATTCATTCAAAGCAGGATGAAAACAGCAGCACTTTAGATCTGGGATTTGCTGCTGCTTAATGAACCCAGTGGGCACTTGGAATCATTTTATCCCTCTTCCCAAAACTGGCTTGGGTGAGCAGAGGTGGATGGGTGGGGAGTTCAGATAAATGGCTTCAATTTTGGTCCCTTTCTGGCTGACAGCATCCCGTTAAGATTTACGACCTGGTGCAGCGCATGCATGCTTCACTGTGGAGGTTTAAATCATGTCATGTGAACTGGCCTTACCTTTCCCGCGGAAAAAATGGTCCCCAGGTTCAGCAGTAAGAAGTGAAATGCATTAATAGCACCACGTGCCTTAGGATAATGGTGCTATTAGCAGGCAGCACAACTCTGTGTACAAAGTAATGGGGCTGCATCTCTTTATAATAACATCTGGCACTTCCCTTACACGCTCATGCAGGGATCTCAAAGCATTCCATAAAAAAAGGGGGCTTGATCCTGTTCTCAGCATAGCTGCACTGCTCGGTGATTTGTTTTCTGCTGCCTCTTCTGCCAGCTGAAGGATGCCTGGGCAGGCTGGGAACTCAGCTGGGCTTTGTGGGAGGGTTGATGATGATCAGAGATGATTTGATGATGGTGGTGGTGGAGCAGGATTAGCTCCAGGATGGCGCTGGAAGTGAGAAGAGGGAATACAGAAAGGCTGACAGAGGCTTATGGCATGGAATGAATGGGTACTGGCTCTCTTGGTTGAGAGCAGAAAATAATAAATTTAAAAAATGTAAAACATTGGTTCTGGGAACTTGAGTGTAAGGGGTACAAGTGGTGACATCACCAAGGCTGCCAGAGTTCAAGAAACATTCAGAAAATGCTCTCAGGGACAGTGTGGGATTCTCGGGGTTGTCCTGTGCAAGGCCAGGAGTTGGAATGGATGAACCTTGTGGGTCTCTTCCAATTTAGGATATTCTATGATATGTCCACTATTCTCTGATACCAGTTTTAGGGTGCTTTTTCATCAGTTTTATTACATGCCTAATAGGACCTGCTCATATGAGTCAATAAGGAAGAGATTCTTGTGATTAATGGGATTTGATAGATTCAACAGGAAACTGAGCCACCAAGATTAACTCAGTTGATCAGAGCGTGGCGCTGATGACACCAAGACTGTTGGTTTTGTCCCTCTATTGTTTAGAAATATAAAATAGGGATTTCACTATCACAAAAAAATGGTTATTTTTTGAAAATGCAGACTGCCCATGTTGTGTGTGTGTCTCCCTTGAGTCAGACACTTGAATTTGGTGTTTAGGTTGAACCCCTTTGACAACTTTTGGGCAGAATCCTCAGGAAAACAGCTGCATTTTCTGGAAGGTGCTGCTAAAATCCACCACTTAAATTTTGTCCTTTCAAATCTGGTCTCTGAGTTGTTGCTTCCATGTATCATAGAATCCATGGATCATAGAATCCTACGGGTTGGAAAAGACCGCCAAGAACATCAGGTCCATGGTTACAGTCTGAGCTGGGCTCAGGTCTCAATCTAGAGAACTCACAAAATTTCATGGAGTCTCAAGTTACTACCTGGAGATCTGTGATTTTCATGGCAGACTTCATGAAATTTGAGTTCAACTTGGATTTTTCCTGGGGTCTGGTCTGTGTCCCACAAGCCCCAGAGAATAGTTTTTATGATTTTCTTTAGAAACTGATTTAAGCTCTTGCCTCACTTTGTGTTTGAAATATTTTGCCCTGGATGACTTAATTAGGTCACTAGAAGTAAGCAGCAGGCCCTTGCCCCACTGTTGCATTTCAGCATCATTAGTGTTTGTAACTTGCTCTGTTATTATCTAAGAAGAGTCACACGATTATTTTTATTTCAGTATATAATGCAATTTAGCCTACTGAAAAGAGAGGGAGGGAAAAAAAACCCCTGGCACTGATTGTATATCCCACAGGACTTAATTAGTTCACAGCTTCAAGATGCACTGGATAATGGGAAGATATGAATTAAATAATATAAGGGAAAAGAAAAGTTCTAATGCTCACTCAGTACCTGTCCACTTCCACCTTGGCTGCATAATGAGACATCAGCTCTGGTGACACTGATGAGATGTGCAAAACACTCCGAAAACACATGGAGAGCATGCTCATGGGAGGGTTTGACCAGGCTTGGTTGGCTCTGAACTCATTATACTTAGTGAGCCTTCCAATTATTATTCCGGATCGCTGGACCAGACCTAATCATGATGCAAATATGCTGTTGAGGCTTCCCTGCTCCCACTGCCCCTCCTCTGCTGGACCACATGGGTGATGGAATGTTCAGCAGAGCGCAGATTCCACGGATGAAGTCAGTCACAGGGAACCTGAACTGGTATCCCAGCGAATTCCCTGCAACCCACCCCTCAAGGGGTCCCTGTTGAGGGATAGGAGGTTAATAGAAAATAACTCGCCAGATAAAAATGCCATCCTGGATTATGGCTCTGCCTGGGTGTGCTGCATTGCCTTCAGTTTGTTTTTAACAGGGTTTAAGGGAAGGTTTTGAGATTTAAGGGGTGGTTTAGAGTACTGAGCATCTGTGAATTCTTAGCTTGGTGGTTGATACAGGGGTAATTGCTTTTTTCACTTCTCATAAAAGAAAAAAATTAATAAAATCCCCACAAAGGCTGTGTCTGAGATATGCACAGTCACCTCAAAGATCCTTTCTATTCAACTTCCACCTAATGCAATCAGGACTAGCTCTTCAAATCCCTTGGATTCCTCTGCGGATCTTAGAATTATTCTTTTCCTTCTTTTTTTTTGCCTTTTTTCCCTCATTTACCATCTCTCTGGATGCCACAGTATTTGCAGGTGGGGAAAGAACATTTCAACCATTGGAGATATTTGGTGATTTAAAAAGGTGGCAAATCCTGGGCAGCTTTCAGGGGGCATGGAAGGGTCACTGGAAGCCCAGAGCACCCTGGGCATAAAGAGCTCTTTCTTCATTACTCACAGCAGGACTGATGCTAAATCACAGAATGTTTGGTGTTGGAAGGGACATTAAAGACATCCCATTCCACTCCCTGCCATGGTCAGGGACGACTCTTTCACATGTTCTCCATCTGTGAGGGTTACAAGTGATGGGAAGTGACTCTGCCCTTTCACTGTCGTTTTAATGCTGTCCCCATGATGTGTGGATGTTTGATAGGTGCATTTTTGAGGGTGAAGAGCTCATACTTAGCAGTCCATGAGCAAAACCACTACAGCAGGCTGGGTGTGGTTAAACAGGGTAGGAATCATAGAGACACAGAATGGTTTGTGTTTTCAAGGACCCTGAAAGATCATTCAGTACCAATCCCACTGCCACAGAGAGACACCTTCCACTAAACCAGGTTGATCCAAACCCTGTCCAACCTGGCCTTGGACACTTCCAGGAATGGAGAAGGAGCAGAGCAGATTCCAGTTTGATATGGAGTTTGTTTGGAGTGGGTTAATAAAACGGCTGCCTTCTCCTCCACTTGATGGAGAATTATTATATAATATGATGTTTAATTCCTGTGTATCCATTTAGAGAGTGCAAAACACCAGAACACTTTATTTGGACATGGGGATCACTACTTGCTGAGGTTTGGGAATAATTTCATTGGATTTATTAGGAAGTATAGATAGAACCTGACTTTATGTTGTCTTGGGCTGTGAGTGAAGCTCCCAAGTCCTTTGGCAGGGCAACCAGCCAAAAATATTCACGTCACACAGGATGGGACATCAGGAAGAGGACTAGATGAAACTGTTTTATAATATTTTGTGTGTATTTTCATAAATGTGCACTTTTAACAGCCCACCCTTGCATCTCCAAATTCCCTGTTTTCTTAACCTGATACCTTGGTCACAGTGTTATTTTCAGAAGGAGGTGGGGAATGCAATAAAACCCACCGAACCCTCACAGAAAAGAAGTGGAGCAGTCCATAAAAAAAACCCTAATAAAAATAAACCCACAAAACCAGTCTTGGGGTGCAGAGGCTGCTGGAGCAGAGAGGTACCATCTGCAAGGTTGTTAAGATGTACAGGACCAAGATGGGCTCGCCAGTAACCACAGGCAATGTGAAGAGATAAATGGTTGACCCTCGCCCGTGTCAGGCAAGGATTGATGCCACTATCAGCCCTAGTGCCTTTGCAATGATTTTTTAAAAAATCTCTGATAGAGTGTGTTATCTAGTTACTGGCACGAGGGCAATGGCCTGGAGGCAGCGAGGAGGAGGGGGGAGGAAGAAGGAGAGGAGGGGAGAGAGGGAGAGAAAAGGAAAAAAAGGTCATTCCAGGAGGACAATCTCTGCTGGACTTAATGAGAAAATAAGGGTCTTGCTCTGCAAGGGGAAGGTAAATAAATAAATAATAGGAAAAAGGGGCTGCTAGGTGTGTGAGGAAAGGATAAGCAAAATTGCTTCTCTTCCTTTCTCTGTTTTTCTTTTGTTTTTTAAATTCTTCCTTTCTTTCCTTTGGTTTTTTTTTTTCCCCCTTTCTTTTAATGGGTTCGGCTTTGGGCTGCAAAGGGAAATTTAGGAGATGTGCTTGTGGTGTGGTTTTATTTTTCCTTTAACTTTTTGCTTCCTGATTTGAGGTTTAACTCTTTCCTCTCCTGCTGTCATATCAAAAACGAAAGACTGAACTGTAACTTTCTCCTTCCCCCCTCCCCACATTGTGAACAGCCTCTTGTTTTTATTTTCAATCCCACCACCTTTCTAGTGTCTCTGAGGAGATTACTTCCTGAATTGTAAGTGGCTTTCCAGGGAAACCTCTTCTCCCCACCACTCATACTGCTGCACTTAAAGGTGCATTGGAAGGTATTCCCATAATATCCCCTGGATGGGATATCATTAATCCCAGGATAGGATGCCAGTTCCTGTAATTCACAGCACCTCAAAGTCTCTCCACATATATTTAAACAAACCTATGTGAAACCAGAGCTGAACAAGGCATAGTTTAATGAGAGCTGTTCTCCTTCTTGCCCCTCCAGTTATCCCTGCTCCCAACCCTTAAGAGAAACACTGATTTGAAGTGAAAAGTGCCATTTTGGAAGTGCTGCTCCATGCAACAGAAAGCAAATCTTTCCCCTCCTGTACAAAAGGAGGCTCCACTAAGGGTCAGGAGGGTGTGGGGAAGCTCCCTGAGTGACTGTAGGCTCATGTCCTCTCCACTTGCTCCCAGGCACTCCCACAGAATCTTGCTGCCACTTTTCTGTTTAACCACGACAGAGACTCCAATTGATTCCTTCAGCATTCAGGCAGTTTTGGAGGGGAAGGGATTGTCTGTGTTTGAAACCATGGCTCTGGTTCTCCATCTATGGGTCTTGGTCTAATGGAACGGTTTGGGCTGGAAAAATCCTTAGAGATCATCTAGACCCTTCCACAAGACTGAGTTGCTCAAAGCCCCATAAAACCTGGCCTTGTCTCAGTTTGGGGAAGGGAGTGGGAATGTTGGATGCCTGGGACCGTGCTGGGATGTCCAGCCTTGAGCTCTGGGTGGAGTTGGAAAGAAATCTTGTGCCTTCTCCATCTGCCCATCTTGAATTTAATGGAAAAAGGGCTGAGCATCTTGGAGACACACGTAGCCCAGACTTGTTCTGCGCTGAAGCATGGCTTGACATGTCTGATGGTCTTGTCCTTCGTGGGGTGTGACATGGGATAACGATATGGCCTTTCAGCCCCTTGTGTCACTTGTGTCACTATGTCACCAACAGACTCTCGTCCTCTCCCTAGTCCCAAACAGAGCAACCCTGGGGTCTGGATGCTCCACACGGTGTTTTCTGTGTGCCAGAGGCATTGGCTGACCTACAACCCCTTCCCAAATATTTCTGGGGTCTGGCTCAGCACCCAGCAGGGCCTGGGAATGTGGACACCCTCTGGGGAAAGCTGGGAGATTGCAGTGGCATAGTCTTGGCCAGAGTGGGATCCTTGAAGGGATCCTTGATGTGGCTGGGCTATGGATGTAGCTCTAAAGTTCTAAGTCTGGTATCTCTTGGATGAGGGCAGGATCAGGTGTCCCACCCCATCCACAGGAAATGAGCAGAAATGGATAAAGGAGTGAGAAGAACTTGGATAAAGTGTGTGGGAGGGGAGCACAGTTATGTTTTGCGGCTTTGAAAAAAAAAAGTGGGTCAGTCCTGAGGATAACAAAAGCCTGAAAAGTTTGGTCTTGTAGTAAACCACTGGTAGTGATGGAAAGACAATCATCTTGTGTCATGACTTATTCTGTGCATAGAGTTTAGAGTAAGGGATAGAGTAAGGACAAATAGGGTTTCTTGTTGATGTTATTTTTCTTTTTTTTGGTTTTGATTTTTTTTCTGGTTTTATTCCTGTTGGTGCTATAACAAAGTTTAGCATTGGCTAAAAATGTGAACTAGGTGTACAGGTAGAGGACAAACAAATTGAAAGGAGGGAGAATTCAGTTCAGAGAGTGTTTATTAACAACTTAAAAAGCAATTGCTGTAGCAGGAGGGTGAACCAGAGTGTTCCATCTCTGAGCCACAGTGAATCTACTCGAGGCTTCCCCCTGTCTCTGAGGAAAGGGTTAATTTGATGTGGTTGCCAGTAAAAGCAAGCTGTTTTCATGATGAGCCTGTAATAGCTGGGTGATAGACTGGCTTAACAACTGCTGCTAAATGCTGGGTACCATCCCCTGATTGGCAGCTCCCTAAGTGGAAGCCCCTCGTGTCCAATCTGTCCTCGTGAATTGCTGCAGAGCAAAGGACTTCATTAAGGGATCGTAAGGGGACCTCGTAAAAATCAGCAAATAATTACGCCGGTGCTGGGGAGGAGTGGAGGGACTGAGTGCTCTGTGATCCCCGTGAAGAAAAGCAGATGTGCCAAGGCAGGGAAGCGTCAGGTGAAGTGGGTGCTATAAACACTTAGCCCTCAACGCTGGGTCTTCTCAGTAAAGCTCAGTTTAGCCCTGTCTGTGGCTTTAACAAAATATTCCCAGTCAGCTCCATGGGTGGTGGAAGGCTGGGAGCTGTTAGCTCATATTCAGTTAAATTTCAAATGTCAGAGCTCGTTAGTGGTGATTTTAGCCAATGACATTTTGTGAGGAGCTGGGTAAATTCGAACTTCCTCAAATAAAATTGAGGAAAGAGATTGCTGTTCTGCTTATTGATTTATTTCCCTGCTTTCACACACCTTCTCTGTGTCTGGGATTCTGATCAAGGGTCAGGCTGAGCTTCACCCACTTGGGGGCTACAGTGCTCCCCCTTTCACACACACTCTCTTGCTCTTTCATTCTCTAATTCACCTTTATTTGCAGTTTTTCCTTCTGCCTTAACCTGTGTTTGGTGAGTAGAAGATGCAGTTTTTGCTTTCAGTGTTGAGGTGAGCTTTTCCCTGAGCTCACCAGCAAACCTGTGAGGGAAGGCACAGGAAGGCAGCATGGACCATTCTGAGGTAGATTTAAATCAGATTTTAGGGAGAAATCCTTCCCTGTGAGGATGGTGAGGCATTGACACAGGTTCCCAGAAAAGCTGTGGCTGCCCCTGGATCCCTGGAAGTGTCCAAGGCCAGGCTGGATGGGGCTTGGCACAATCTGATCTATGGGAAGATGTCCCTGGCTATGGCAGAGAGTTAGATCTAAATGGCCTTTAAGGTCTTTTCTCACCCAGAGAAGAATCATGTGATTCCATGATTGTCTGAAATGAATTGGTTCAGAAGAAGTTGGGCAGTTGTTGCTCTACAGTGACTTTTGGGAGCTCTGTTGGGGTGAGTCAGGGGGTGGAGCCCATGTGGCTTCAAAGCTGAAATAGCCCAGACACCATTGCAGAAATTGAGGTTTTTCCATCCTGAAAGGACTGTAGTAGCTTGTCACTGGCATGGCCCCAAGCCAGTGTTCAATTTCAGTTCTGGAAGAGGCAGTTTCTGGATTGTCAGGATGGATTTGAAGGATTTGATGTGAAGGATTTGAAGACAGATATCATGGGTAACAATTCTGGATGAGTTTCTCCAGGTGGTGATAGATGGCATTTCCACCTTTACCTACATCTTCATTTGTTTGTGTGCACTGGGATGGTACCCAACTCTCTCCAAAACAAAATCCACCTCTGGAATATTTTTAGCACATATCTGCATCCTTTAGCACTTGAATGCATTCAGATACTGGGGTTAGGATGTGCCAGCAGGGATCCTTGGGTAAAAGGATCCTGGATTTTATATCCTGCCCTTGGGTAAAAGGATCCTGGGTTTTATATCCTGTCAAATGATTTTCAGGCAGACAAATGTGTGTGTGGGAAGGCAGCAAGTGAAGGCTGCGGAGTGCATTATTGCAGGGGATCTGCATTCCCAACAAAGATGAGCTGTTACAGACAGAGGGGTGGCTTTACAGCTCAAACAGCAGCAGTTTGTGCTTTCAGCTCAAAGGCTTCTCAGTTCAGAGGGCAGTGTGTTGGTAAAGAGGTTCTCTTTCATGCTAGGCTCTCATCTTTTTGTCTGATTTGAATGAAGTTTGGACTAAAACCTCTTGAAATGACAAGAGTGGTTACTGTCCCACGACGTGTGTGATGCTCTCTTCAGCGGAGGCTTTCTCTTTCAGGGCAAGTGGTTCAAAGTGCACTAAATTAACTTCAGCTGCCTTCTGGCTTCTGTTGTGGTGCTGTCTGCACCCCTGGAATTGTCTGTCGTGTGCCACTGTGAGCTCAAACGACTGAAAAAAAATCAAAATTAAACAGATGGAAGCGCTGCTCCATTGAGAATCAGTTCTAATTTTAGCTACATAAAATAAATGTATTAAAGTGTACATATCTGCTGCAGACATGCTCTCATTTGGAAGGCGTCTTGTGTTGGGAATGTTCTCCCCTCTTTGTGCAGCCTCTTGCACAGTAGGTTCGGAGGCTTTATCTGGATTTTCCACAGTTAAATAGACATCCCTGACTGCAGGAAAATGTCATGGGCGTTCCCAGTGTTCTCAGTGCCATTCAGTGCTCAGATTCCCATTAGGAACTGGCAAATTCAGCTTGGAGTGACAATGCAAAGGTAACTTTTGCTGAGGTGTGACATCTTCCTTGCGCCCATAACCCGGTGGTACCCTGTTGCTTCTGTGACCTTTCCTGCACAAGTCCCATCTTCACCTTTTTACCTTTGTGGCAGATAAGTGTTTTTCATGATGACAATAAAGATACCACAAAGCACTTTTATTCTTGGTTGCCCCATCTGGGCTGTGCGTTTGATCCGAAGGGCCGGCGTTCCAGTCAGATTGCACTATCAGATGGAGCTGGCTCTATTTCCTGCATTATTCTTCCTGGCTGTACCCCATTATGCAATTATGTTTGCATTTAAACCTGAGCACTTACCTGTAATGGTGCTGTGGCTCAGCACACGATACATTAGGGCAGCAGATAATGCACGCAGATAGGCTGAGGGCAGCATGTTGTTGATGTGCTAAAGCTAAACAGGACACCGAGTTGGAAAGAGGCTCTGAAAGCTCGCAGCTTGGGCTGGGCTGTTCCAAAAGCTCACAGTACTGAAATAACAGCCCTGCAGGGTGAGATTCTCTACCTGAGGGGAAGGTGCAGGACTGTGTTCACTGCAGAAGTTGGACACCAACGCTGTTGGTCGCTGCCAGCCACTTTCTGCAGGGAAAATCTTGGTGGCTACTGGGAGTCCCAAATCCTGCAGCCCTATAGCACAACATGAGAGGAAATTATTCTTTCAGGACTTAAAGGAGGCTTGCAGGAAGGCTGGAGAGGGACTTTTCACAAGGACATGGAGTGATAGGACAGGGGAGAATGGCCTCAAGCTAATAGTTTTTTTAGATTAGATATTGTGAACAAATTCTTTGCTAAAGAGTGGTGAGGCCCTGACACAAGTTGCCCAGAGAAGCTGTGGCTGCCCCTGGATCCCTGGAAGTGTCCAAGGCCAGGTTGGACAGGGCTTGGAGCAACCTGGGATAGTGGAAGGTGTCCCTGCCCATGGCAGGAAGTGAAAGAAGATGAGTTTTAAAGACCCTTCCAACCCAAGCCATTCCCATCCTATGATGCAGATTAGAGAAGTGACTGTGCCTCCACTGCTAGCCAAGCCCTTTGCACCTCGTTACACCTGCAATTGTCCCTGTAATGCAGGGATAATTTTGAATGCTGCTGCTCTGCATTCACTCCTACCCTGCATAGATGGTCATACCCAGTAATAATCAATGGCCCTGACATTTTGGCTGAGGAGATGTGGATGCAGTTAAGGCAGAATCCAGGTTTGTCCTTGGATTGTGTGATTCTGCTGTCTGGTTGCTGTATTTCATGCAAAGGACAGACCAAGTTGTAGCCTAAACACAGAGTTTGCCCTCTTCAAAGCACTTTTCAGTCTTTGCTTGGTAAATCACTGCAAACTCCCTGCGAGTCAGGTTTTCCATGGAGGTGGTTTGTGTACCAGTTCACCTGTATTCCCTGTGTTCGTGGGAACTGAGGGAAAGTCAGAGGCTGGACCAGTGCTCTGACCTTCACAGCCAACTTGGGACTCTTACCAGGGGTTCTAGAACCCAAGAAATTCTACCTCAGATTGAGGAGGAATTTTACACTGAGGGTGTCAGAGCACTGGAACAGCTGCCCAGGGAGGCTGTGGAGTTCCCTCTCTGGAGACATTCCAAACCCACCTGGAGCCATTCCTGTGTCACCTGCTCTGGGTGACCCTGCCTTGGTAGAGGAGGTAGGACTAGGTGATTTCTAGAGGTTCCTTCCACTCCAAACTACTCTGTGATTCTGTTTATCTTCCTGTCTGATCCAAAAAAATATCATCAGCTCTCACTGGCACTGTCGGGGTGGACAAACCTGCCTCCTCCCACCCCATCTGCCATAGCTCCCATTCAGAAATCCTGCTCGCTGACACATAAGCACATAATTTGATTTATTTTCCTGCAGGTGGTTGGCAAATCGTTGAGCTAATCTTTGTGTTTGCAATATTTGCTCTCAGATTAGTAAGTGTAACTCAAGATCATTCAATTGGGAGACAATATTTGCACAGTGCAAAGGCTGACACAGTCACCAGGCTTGGTTATCCTGCTTGTGTAAACAACTTGGTGCTGTAATTTTCTCATCACCATTAAATTGCTGTTTTTAATTTGTCTCAGAAGCCTTGGTACTTTGAGAAATCGCTGGTTTAGAGAGATGTGTAAATTACGTGTGCCCTTTAACAGTGTTCTGGAAAGGAAAACCCAGTCCTGTTTTATCTAAACTGGAAGGTTGCACTGAATTCCTCAGTGTGTTTACACTCACAAGATTTTCAGCCAAGTTGGGCTTAAAACTCTGCACTAGGATAGTTTCCACTATAATAAATAATCTATCTCAGAATATCAGACTGTAATGAACATTGGGAAGATTCTTGTGAATTAACAAGGGCTTAGGAGACAGAAAAAAATACATTCTGTGAAACAAGGCTCTTAATGTGCTCCAAGTCAGTTCCTCTGCTTCCCAGGGCATTTTCTTTAATATTTGAAATTGAGGTTTCTGATTTTAGGCTCATCCTCCCACCACGACCCTGAGAGACCCAAGAAGGATACTTAGGTACACATGTGAGTATGGTAAAGGGACAGGGACCTTTCCAGAGGTCTCATGGTTTGTTTAATTATGGAGTGGATCAAAAGTGTTCATATCACTCCATTATTTGGTATTTTACATGGACTTTCGGTGAGTTTTGTTGTCTGTGTGTACGAAGGCATTTATACCTGGGATATGTCCCTCTGACAACAGTGATGTCTTTTCAGTGCCCTCCCTATAAAAGCACCATTAGATTTAACTAATCCTCTGTGTCCTTAATTAAACACCTCTGGAGCAAGGAGCCTTACCTTCTGTGCCTGGAAATTGCAGTGATTACTCCCCTGCTGAAAAAACTTTTTTTTTTTTGGTGGTTGTTTTTTAAGTGGGTTTTGCTGGTTTTGTTTGGGATTTATTTTATTTTTTCTAACAGTAATTAAGCTGTTTCTCATGCCATTGTCCAGTTGGAAATTGGCTTAAGCCTGACTTGTGCCATGGCCTCTGACCTCCAAAACTGCCCACTCATTTTTTTCCTGAACTAATCAGCTCGATGAACTATTTACAGTTGGCTTTTGGGTCTTCTCACTGCTTCTGCGGCTGCCCCTGTCTGAGTAATTAATGATGCTGTGGCTTGTTTATGGTCTTGAGTTACTAATGCTCTTGGCTGCAAATGCATTTTTACCTCTGGGACGTGCCAGTTTCCTGGTTCTAGTCCCACCTCACCAGCCCAGGTCAATTTTTTGTGTGTAAACAGATTTATCCTCTAATAGTTTGGGAGAGACTGGGGTCATTCATCAGTCCCATAGAGAACATGCCCAGCCAGATTCTTCCCTCCTTGTGCCTGTGCTACTCAGCAGAAGACAGAGAGATTTCTGCACAACAGCCAAAATTAAAACAAATAAGAAAAAGGGAAAAGCAATCCTTTCTTTTTAACTCAGGGTACAAGCAGTCTCAGTTAAAAATAAAGATATTGGATAGTGCACAACGTGTCAAGCCAAAAGCTCAGCCCTGATCCTTGTTGTATCAATATTTGTGGGAGTAATTAAAGAGGGACCTCTTTGGGACTCTTAGGTGAGATAATCCCACCTGTATTTTAAAGCTGGAGTAGTGGGTAAAGAGAAGTTACACAGCAGCTGATGATGCAGGCAGTGATAAAAATATCACCTTGTGGCCTTGGAAATGGTTTGTTGGGTTATGTTCCAGGCTTGTGCTGTCCCAGGCAGTCATGTCAAGAATGCTAAGTCATAAGGGAAAACTGAGCTTGGTCTTCTACTCCCCCTGTCATAGACTCTCAATGCAGGAATAGTCAGAAACATTCTGCTTATTTACATCCTTGGTTTATTCATAGCTACAGTTCCGTCCAGCCTTCTTGGAGATAATATTGTTTTTTTGGCATAAATGATTAATTTTTTCACAGTGTATAGCTATCCAGATCTCTTTCCTTCTCCTGGTTTTGGTGTGTGGGGGGTTTTTTTTGGGTTTTTTTTGGTTTTTTTTGGGGGGGGTTTTGTTTAGTTTTGGTTTTGTTTTTTGGGGGTGGGTTATATTGATTTGGTTGGTTGGTTTTTTAATGTGTGTAAGGCTATTTCCTTAGTGATTTGTGACTTCAGCACAACCATTTCTGCCATTTTTGGAATCATTTATTTCAGAAACCAGAAGATTGTCCTGTTATCTCTCTACCTTTTTTTCCCGGATTCATTATCAGTGTCTGCTCAGTTAGGTTATCCATGTTTTTTGGGATTGTTGGGGTGTCCTGGGCAGGGCCAGGAGTTGGACTCAGGGATTCTTGTGGATTCCTTCCAACTCTGCATATTCCACAATTCTATGAAACAGAAGTGCTAAAGGCGAATGCAGTGCTTTCACTGAGAGGATGGAAGTAGATTGTCCATTTCAAACTTTTCCAGGTGTTCTCCTTTGTCTCTTGCTTTCTTTTCCCTCACATCCAGCTTGGAAATGCCTTGATCAATAGCAAATTAGAGCACTGTAGTGATGTGCACATGAATAAAACTCCTTTAGGGTGTTGCTGAGCACATTCCAGGATCCACTAGACTGCTGTGGCACTCTGATTTCCCAAAAAACTCAGTATAGGCTGCTTTAATATTTGAAAGCAGCTTCTCTGGAACCCTGCAAATAATGGTATTTCTTAATCTCTGGCTTGTGTGGTTGTTTGAGGGTTTTTTTTTTTTTTGGTGTTTGTTTGGTTTTTTTGTTTGTTTGTTTGGGTTTTTTTGTTTTTTCGGTTTTTATTTTTTTTAATCAGTGAAAATCGGCCTTTTTGGACTGGAGGAAAATTGTCTAAACAAGGGTTCCCAGTGTGCTGGTTTGCAGCTTTTTCCTGGTAGGTGTTTGCACCTGTAATGAGCATTAGGTGGTACCCTCTGTCCTGAGACTTCTTGGAGAAGCCTTGGGAACTTCCGTTTTAAGAATCATAGCATTATTTATGTCGGAAGAGATGGCCAAGATCATCAGGTCCAACCATTCCCCCACACTGCCAGGTCCACTACTGAAACCTGTCCCCAAGGGCCACATCTATGCATTTTTTTAACACTTCCAGGGATGATGATCCCACCACTTCCCTGATCAGACCATTCCTTGACCAGCTTCAGTCTGGCCATTCACTGATTTCATAGCACAGACAGCTAAATTCTACTAATTTCTCTTTGTAAGTCAAAATCCATGCATTTGTCTACGAAATGAAGCATTGCACTGTGCTTTTAACAGAATATTTTTTCTTGCTGCTTATACTTGTTTCTGCACAGTATACGTTCTGTTCTCTTTGGGATGACCCCATTCCATCTTTCCCACAAAGCTGTATATATGCCTTCATTCTCTCTGTTATCACAATTCTCATACACTGCAGGGAATGAAAAGACAATTGCAAAAGTCCTCTGGTTTTGGTTTAGATAGAAAAAGCACTAAATTTCACACCGTGTGGTGAAGTGCACACAGGAGGGTTTTCTTACAACAACAGGATGAATGAGAATCCTGTAATTGTCTCTGGGATGCTGTTTTACAGTGGAAGACCTCCCCATGCCAATTGAAATTCCAAAGATTTACAGTTGCGGTGAGCATTTTTCAGTTAATTTGGCAAAGGGTTAGAGGTGTGACAAGAAGGAGAGGCAGGGAATGATGCCAAGAGACAGGTTCAGCTTCTTTGGGCACTG
The DNA here is from genome assembly GCA_013397955.1 of Grantiella picta. Classification (NCBI taxonomy): domain Eukaryota; kingdom Metazoa; phylum Chordata; class Aves; order Passeriformes; family Meliphagidae; genus Grantiella; species Grantiella picta. The sequence goes on from VZRM01006686.1 coordinate 133,474, forward strand.
GGCAGCATTTTGCTTGTTAATTCCACTGACTGTAGCAAATAACTGGTATTTGCATCCCTTTCAAGTATGTGTAGGAGGGAGGAGCCTGCACCAATTTGTCTGGTTTAATTATAGATGTTCTACCCACCTTCCTAATTGCTCCTTCATTAAGAAGTAGCTTGTTTCTTTTTTTCCCTAGGAGCTAAAGATAATCAAATTTTGTTTGTTTCTGTAAATATTTTTTTTCTGCCCTTGAGGAGATAATTATTTCTATTGTTGCATAAAGATGGTGGCCAATACAGGAGGAATAATTAGAGCAGATGGCTGAAAATACTTCCCTTGTAAAAGACATCTAGTATAATAAAATACCTCCCCTCCTCTTTTGTCTCCTCCAAATATACGTTTTTCTTTCCTTCAGGTGGATGGGAGTTGGGTGAGGGGGTGTAAATCTTTTCCTGATGTATTAAACCAAGGAGCTGTCAAGAGTTCACAGCCTGGAAAGTGAGCTCCCCCTGTATCCATCACTGAAATTAAAGCGTTTTCAAATGTGGTGTGGAGTCCTGGGTCTGTGGCGTGGGGAAATCTGCGCTGCACTCCATCACTTGGAATGTTAACCTTGTCTCTCCGTGGTGACTGAGGACAGGAACACTTGCTCTCCGCACTTGCTGGTTAAATGGCAATCTGTCAGCACCTAGGAAAGGCTGCTCTCGTGGGTGTCAATCTCTGCTGCGTGGGCAGCATTCCAAACCTTTCTTCATTCATGGCTGTGCTCACTGGGACAGGGGAACCTTCCTCCTGCTTGCTCCTCCTCACTGTGCTCCATGTGCTATCAGCTGTGCCTGGGGGAAAGGATAAAACTGCCTGCTGCGGGTGGAGTTTGGGAAACTGGGCTGGAGTTTTTGGAGTTTCAGGTCTCCCACTCTGGCCATGTCACAGGTAACCCTCAGCTGGAACCCACAGCCTGGAATCATGGAATACTTTGGGTTGAGTGACCTCAAAGAACATATTGTTCCAACTCCCCTGCCATGGCAGGGATACATTCTGCTATGCCAGGTTGCTCCCATCCCTGTCCAACTTGGCCTTGGACACTTCCAGGGATCCAGGGGCAGCCACAGCTTCTCTGGGCAGCCTGTGACAGAATCTCACAGTAAAGAATTTCTCCTTAAAATCGAACGAAGAAGGGAAAATATTGAGCACTGCAGGAAGCAGAGTCTCTGTTTATTACATCACTGGGTTTTGGATTTGAAATTTCTTTTTTTTCTGATCCGAAGATGGGGACTATTATTCTTGGGTGTGTAACAGTGGTTGCAGTCCTTTTTAGGACTGCACTCCAAACAAACCCCACTTAACTAAACAAATTGTAAACTTACTCCAAAGTGTGATAAAATTATCGATTCTGTGTCTAAACAGGAGTTTCTCAGCTCTTTTAAGCCCAAAACTTGCATTTTGGTATCCTTCCCATTTGTGAATTTTTTTACCAGCCTGGGTAGGAATACAAGTTTATCACTGTTATTTATTCATTTGTTGCAGTCACTGCTGCTGTTTCTGAGCCCTGGTAGTCACAGGGACAAGCTGAGAAACTGATACTGAGAGATTGTGTCCCCAAAGGCTGACAGAAAGGCAACTGCAGCCTGGCTGACAACAGCAGCAGCTGAAAAACATGAACAGAAAGAAATGTGCCTGAAAATTGAAAAAAAAAGGTGCAGTAGGGAGGAAGGGAGAGGTAAGGTGCTGCATTGGCAAGGAGATTGTGCATCATTTATTGTATGCTATGAAAATGTTATTTTACCTTTACATAATTAATTATTTCGGAGATGTGATTCGGAATGAGTTGAGGACCCCCCAAATTAACCTGTGTTATAACAAGCTATGGGCTTGGTGCACAAGGTTTGGGCTTGATAGGAGCTGTGCGTACAATCCTAGAATATTCTGAGTTGGAAGGGACCCACAAGAATCATTGAGTCCAACTCCCTGGCCCTCACAGGATACCCCAAAAATCCCACCATGTGAGAGAGCTTTGTCCAAATGCTTTTGAACACCCTCAGGCTCAGAGCTCTGCCATGGGGAGCCTGTTCTGGTGCCCAAATTCCCTTCAGTAAAGAGCCTTTCCCTAGGAAATAAAATTTGATGTGTGCATGACACACTCCAAATGGATGTCAGAGCTGGAAAGAACTTGCAGGACTCTGTTTGCTGAATTTTCAGGTCAGATCCCTTCCCTGGTCCTTCTGCTCTTTGGTGCCCCAGGAAGAACAACTGGGATTTCTTAGGGATTCCCAGTGCTGGTGATTTCCAACCACCTGAAGTTTCTGCCCATATTTTGCAGGTTTGGTTCCTTATTGAGTGTTTGTTGTATTCTCTGCCAGATTCAAAATATGAAATGTTGCCAGGGTGGTTTTCCTATCCATGTGTGACGTGAAGGCACATCCTGCAACAGTTTGGGGGGTGATTTTTTATGTTCAGTTCAAGTTATAGTTGCGTATTTGGGGAAACCACCAGAAGAGGCTTGTGCCCCAATTTGTCTCCTGATTGTCTCACAAACCTAGCAGGACTGTGGCTTTTTTGTCTTTGTGGTCTTGTTCCTCCTGTTAAACCTCACTGAAACTGGCCACGTTCAAGTGTGAGCTCTGCCAGTGACACAGATGGCTGCAGAGAGGTTATGGTCTCATAAACTCTGTTTCCTCCAAATCATCTTTCCAGCCAGAGTGTGGAGCTGCCACCTCTCTGCAGCAGCTGCCACCAGCCAGCTCCAGCTTCACCGCTCAGGGTTTGTTTTATGCCAGCTCCTCTTTCTCCCATCCTGGCTTTCAAGCTCCCTGCCATTTTTTCTGAAGCTGGAGAAAGCACAGGAGGAAAATGCCCAGCACCAGTGGCTGACACACAGCTTTCCTTGGCTCTGCAGGATGCTCCTGGATCATTCAACAAGCGCACGTGGGGTGGGAGCTCAGCCACAGCCCTGGCACTTGCAGCTGCTGCTGCTCTTCAGGCTTACTGAGAAGTATTTCACTTAAACACCAGAGGCCAGATACAGGGTGCCAGGCAGGGGGAAATAATAGAAAAAGAAAGAGTTTTGCTTGTCTGCAAAAAAGAAAAAACTAGCGAGAGGGATGTTTTTATCCTGCTCAGCTGCAGGCAGAGGGAAAGGTGCTGGAGTCTATGCATGATAAAGATGTTTAGGACATGACCATAGAGTCCTTTGAGAGAAGAAATTATTGCATCAGCGTTCTTACTTTGGAGTCTTGGGTTAGTGGGTCCATTTCTTCTGCAGACTGCAGGGCTGCAGTGCTCCACACGTCACCCTCAGCAGAGATGGTGACATTCGGTGTCTGTGGGGTCAGTGTGGGATACAACCAGTCCCAGATTGATAACAGATCAACTAGACGAGACATGGGAAAACCGGAAGGGCCAGGGAAGGGCGTGAGTTTCTAGAATTGTGACTCTGTCACCCGCCCTGCCTGATGGGAGATGTGCAATTAGTTTATGTATTATTTCATGTTATTTTACCATGGGCTGCTTAAACGGAACGTGATGTGGTGAACACCACCACCATTCAGCAAAGGAACTTAAGAATTCTGTTGCAGCTGGAGATTTCACTGTGCTTTTCTCCCAGAAAACAGGGAGGATAATCCTTTGGGATTCACAGAGTTGAGGAAAACTGTACTCTTGGTTCAGGGCAGGTGGCCTTTTCACTAAACTTGCATTAGACCACACCCTCTTCTCTCAAAGATCTTAAGGAGGTGATCTTTCATCCTAGGGAAGGTGCAGGACTGCAAGAGAAGGGTCACCAAACAAAACTGTTTGATGTCTTTCCTCAATCTCTACAGAGCTACCTTCCCTCTAACCCCCCTGTACATTCCTCTGTGCTGTGGTAATTTAAAGTATGTTCCTTGAGCAAATCCCCTTTTCTCTCCTCAGATAGATTCTTTGCATTTATTCTCTCCGTGGTAATGCAAGGATGGTGCAAGTGATTGTAAACAACTCTTTGTCTTATGTTATTAGCCGATGTTCATCTGTTCAATTTGATTTATAAAGAAAAAGATGTACAAATCAGAAATCACTTGAAAGACACACAGGCACATGACAGTGGACTAAGCCAGGCATTTTCTCACTGGAAACCTTTAGATATGGACTGGGTGGAAAAATAGAGAATTTTATGACCCTGATTAACTCATTTTTTCCCTCGAGGATGGTGAGGCCCTGGCACAGGTTGCCCAGAGAAGCTGTGGCTGCCCCTGGATCCCTGGAAGTGTCCAAGGCCAGGTTGGACAGGGCTTGGAGCAACCTGGGATAGTGGAAAGTGTCCAACGTTAAGTAGAAAGAAGCTTAAATGAAGAACTAGAGTGTTTTCTATTTAGAAATCTCTAGTTGCTATCCTAAAAGAGAAAGAAAGTCAAATTCAGAAGGTGAATTTATTCTTGTTAACTCTTTCAAGGCTTCTATCCACAGCTCACTAAATGCTAACAAGTGGTTGCTAGCAAGAAGGTCTGGTCCAGTCCTTAGAGCCTTGCTTTTCCATTGGATTTAGATGGAGGGTTCTAAGTGATTTCAGAGAGTCAGAGTGATGTCAGAGTGGCTTAAAGGAATTCAACAAACCTTCTCAACCAAATGATCTCACCATTTCCCAGCTGCATCATCCAGTGTTTTGCTGGTGACATTTGGTAGCGTTTGTGCCAGACAGGAGTTTATGGAATTTGTAATTTTATGCTGCAGTTGGCTTGATAAGCAGTGTATGCACCTTTCTGTGAACTGTCCCCTCCCCTGAGATAAAAAGAAGTTTAATTAGCTGTTTTTCAGTGGATCTGCTGTATATTTTATACAATCTGCTTCATAGCATTGTAACCAAAGAGTAATTCACAGTCTCTCTGGAAAGATAGTGGGTAAAGGCATGTATCCATCCAGCTGGAATTTTGTCCTCAATCTCTGAATCATATATGTTTACAACTAATGAAAATAAAATTTGTCCTACTACACTTAGTAACTATGGAGTAATTTTACTTCTGTAATGATGAAGTGGTTCACTCCCTCTGACGTCAGAGTTTTATCTTCCAAGACTTTTTCACTGTTTGTGTGTTAATGTAGCCCAGGCTTCAGTCTAAATGGAACCAGGTTAATTCCCTTTGTAGAGGAATCATAGAATGGGTAAAAAAAAATCCAGTCAGGGTGGATATAAACCTTTTGTGTCATTTAGCTTGGGAACCATCCCTCATTCCCTGGTGTAAATGATCAGAATCATAGAATGACAGAATGGTTTGGGTTGGAAAAACCTCAAAGCTCATCCTAAGGTGCATGGGCAGGGACAGCTTTCCCTGGATGAGGTTGATCAGAGACAGCACTATGGGAAATGTTCTATAAAACATCAGGCACTTAAAGCTAAACCTGACAACAGCACAGTAAAAAAGGATAACAATCATAACACCCCCATTATTGAGTCACCTCAACTGCAGCTCCTGAGCAAAGGCTTTAATGCACTCAATGTGCTCAGTTTGGAAATGGAGTGACTCTGTTTTGCTTTTGTCTTGAGTTTTTTCTTACCACTGCTGTTTTGGATTAGCACAGCCCAGCAAGGATCACAAATATTTCCATGTCTGGCTTCCCCCCCACCTCAGATAAGTTGAAGATGTTCTTGCTTGGTCTCACATATGAGACCAAATAATATGTTTTGGATGTCTATGTCCATGCAAAAATATTCATACATTCTTCAAGAAATTCACCATCAGGGCCTTAAACAACCTGGTCTAGAGGGAGATGCTGCTGCCCATGGCAGAGGGGCTGGAATGAAATGACCTTTCAGGTATTTGCAACCCAAAAAATTCTGTGATTCTATAAAACCTGCACTGCAAAATACATGCTTGAAGTTTAGAGGTGAGGAGGAACCTTTAAACTCAGGCATCGTTTGGCCATTGCTCCTCATGAGTCAGTCTATTTGCAGTTTTCAAGTTATTCAGTGCTTTATTTGGAACTGCTGTGCTCTCCCTCAAAGCAGAGGCAATAATAACACCAGAAAAGCTGAGAAAGCTAAAAAAGTATTTGAGAGGAGGAATGTCTGTCTAAATGTGGATGAGCAGTAGGAGTGTCTTTGGAAAAAAAACCAAAAAACTCTGAAGCAAAATGCTGCCCATCCAGCAGGATGTTTTAATTCTAAGCTCTTCAGGCTCTTTTTATGACATTGCCAGGAAACAACAGTGCAGTTCTGCTTTTCAGGAGGCAGAGAGAGACACACACCAGGAAACCCATGGTCAGTCTGCAGCCAGACCTGCAGCAAATCCCTCATTCCCCAGACCAAAATGAGACCGGGGGCAACCCCCGAATTGTGATAAACATTCACCAAGGCCAACAACCTCTCCAGTGACAATATCCCTCTATTCCTATGCCTTACACGGGATCCCTCTGGAAGTCAGCTTGCCCAGAGCAGGGTGGAGGAGACACCAATGCCACGCTGGACACAGTGTTGGCATCTCCTCCACCGCTCTCTGGGAAATCTGGCTTCTTGAAGGGGTGAGCTTTGAACTCCTCCGGATTTTTCTCTTTCCAGCTTTCCCTCCAGTTCTGTGGCCGGTGGGACGAGGACTCCAGCTGGCCTGCTGGCCACCAACCGCGAGATGGCGATAACGTCACGATAGAAGGAGGCTGGACGCTGCTCTTGGGGACCACCACGAGCATCCTCAACCTGCTGCATCTCAAAGGTCTGCGGGAGGGAGTTCGGGGCTCTTCCTCCTCCAGGGCTGGGGTTTTTCATAGCCATGATCTCCCCGTCCATTCCCAGCTCCGGCATCAGAGGAGACACCTGGTTGAGCCTGTTCTCAGCACGTAAAAGGGGGCAGTGATAGGGGAAGGGGCAAGAATTTAGTTATTCTGGGCGCAGAGGGCATTATTTATGTTTGAGGCATAATGACAATATAAGCAGAAAGACATTTACCCCCTTTTTTGTTTCCCCAACCCTCCAAAATTGCTGCTTTCCTTCGCAGTGTTCAGTGATAATGGCAATGCTGTTAACAGTAATCGTCTCTGTTCTTTTTGGCTTCTTTGGGGCAATTGTGTCTCAAAGACCTTTACAAAAGTAATGATTTTATAGAATTATAGGTCAAAACTACCTAATGCACTAAATAATCCCAAACCCTAGAGCATGGCTGGTGGTCAGTAAGTAAATAAATGAGCAGAGTTATGATGAGAAACCCTAGATTTGCTGGGTTTATGTACCTGTACATAGACCCAGAATAAGTGTGAGACAGGTATATCTCTGTGGGTGTCAAAGTAAGAATTAAAATGACTTGTAATTCCATGCCAGAAATATTCCCCTGGAAGTTAGGTCCTGGTTGTGGAAACTGCTGTACACATGCTTGGTATTAAGGGAATGAGTTGTGCTGGTGAAATTGCCTGCTCAAAGTTAAGCCTCTGTTGATATTGAGCTCAGAAAATGAAAACAGGAGTTTTTATATGTTTAAAGACTTGGATCTTTGCTGGTAAAACTGCTTTTATACTAAATTGATATTACAGGTGCAAGTTTTTCATTGAGATGATGGTGAAATACATGCATTTGAAAAAATTATATTTTCATTGATATTTGAATGATAATTCTATAAAGAAAAAAGTTTTCAAGTTTATGCCTATCATGAGAGCATTTCCAAAACTGATTGAACTTGCTCAGCCTAGGTTCAGAGGTTTTCAAGAATTGCTACATCAGACATCATTCCTGTTTAAAAACAAAATTAAAAATCAACTGAGAATTTGAGATTAAAAAAAGGTGAAGCACTTTGGTACAATTTTCTTCCCCAGTGAAAATCCTAAATCTGTGATTCAAGATTCTTCTTAACCTCATTATGATTATGACATACTTTAGAGGAGACAGGTCAGAGAGGGTTTTGGCTGCAAATCTGGATGAGGATTTTGGGGCTCAGTGACTGACTTTGTGAAGAATTGGGGCACAATATTGGAGCAGAAACCCTCTGAACTTTGGACCTCTTCAAAGGCTCATTTGATCTATGAGTCAGCACTCGTGAAGCTACCGGAGCTCTGATTGAATTTAATGAAGTCTGGAGCAGTATCTTTATGGCTTTGGCTCATCTGACATTCAGATCATTCCTCCTCTTTATCATGTTTTCCAAGAAGCCTGGTTTATAATGTCAATTCAGTTAGAAAAGCAGCCTTAGAATATTCTAGATGCTAATATTTTCTCCATTGTCACACACCAAACAGAGGGACCAAACATTTTAGAAACCATAACCTGCAGGGAAATTTTTTATCTGAGCTTTGTGAAGTTGCCTGTTGCATCCACTCCCACTTCCATGAGTTCTCTGCCTGTTTATCCTCAGTTAGATTTGGAATCAAGACATGCTGAGATCTACTCTGAAATGAGGCTGAGATTTATCTTTCCTCACCTTCTCTTTCTTTAAGTTGCCCAGCTCAGGGGAGTTGTTGAGGCTCCTGTATTGATAGAAACACACATCATCAAAGACTTGTTCATCTCAGGAATTATAGACACCCATCTCAAACTGAATCACAGGTGATCCCTCACAGCAGCAACTACCAACTCTGTGAGAATGTCAAATAATTAACCCCTTGCCCCAGGTGCAAGATGGCCATGGCAGTAAACCCCTAACCCCTAAGGTAGGTGTAAATATGTGCTTTGATTGAAATGTCCCATTCCTATTCTACCTGGAGAGTTTTTCTTAGTCGGAGCTGGAGAACGGGATTAAATTGTAGCTCTGCTCCCTTTGGCTTTCATGACTCAGCATCAGCCTGTCTGTGCACTCCTAAGGTGAAAATATAAGGCTTTGTGGATGGCAAAAAACGCTGTAATGCTACTAAAACCACTGCTGCTACACTGCCCGTGTTCTGGTGCTGTATCCAGCAAACCCAGGGCATGTTTACAGGCCCATTTCTTGAAATTCCCCATTTTAGGACACCATGAGGATTTTGAACACTGTCCCTGTGTTGTCTTCTTTTGATAACTTCAACATTGCAGGAATTATTTGAAGAACTATCATAACAAGGACATCAACTTCATGTGCAGCCTTAAAGTGACCCTTCTTTGGCTGTATTAACATACAGCCCCAACCATATAGTGGTTTGGGGAATGACCAGGCTGTCTGGGCAGAAGATCTGGGGGTCAAAGCAATAGGAAAATAGGATTAAGCAGCTGGGTTCTGCTCACTGCCACGAGGGCTCAGCAGTTCCTCCCTCCTCCTCAGCAAGCAGAGCATGAACATGTGGCTATCAAGAGTGGAAAATTTAATAGTCAGGCTGTGAAACAGCTCAGACAAGACTGATTGGGGAGTAGATACAAGATAGACAGACTGTAGATAATTCTGTGTGTTCAGCAGATTGCAGTTATTTTTGTAATCCCAACATCACGAGTATGGAAATATTTATGATAACCCAGGACAGATGGAAATTTCCTTTGCACGGGGCTTACACTGGAGAAACTTCTTTGTGTTTGATGGGTTGATATCTCAGACATGTGTTGTTGCCTTTGTCTGAAATTATAGTGGTCTAGGGAGGTCTGGAGACAAAAAAAAAAAAAAAAAGCTGCCTGGTTTTTCAGGAGTTCCTTGGAGATGAATTTTGGGGTGACACTGCCAGTGCACTCCAGCAGAATTGAAGATCCCCACCTGGAGAGCTGGTCTTGCAATGGCAATTTTGAGGTGGCCACTCTTGCAGGCATGAGGGAGAAGATTGAGTCTTTTCCAGCACAAGGATCAAAGCAATTTCACTTAAAGAATCATTTAAGCTGGAAAAGACCTCCAAGATCACAGAGTCCGACATTTGACCAAACACCACCTCGTCAACTAGACCAGAGCATTGAGTGACACGTGCAGTTTTCCTTTGATTCTCTGCTTCTGTGAATATTTTGAATTTCTTGTAATCCAGAATTTGACCAGACTGTGGCCAGAATGGATCCTGTGAGTAAATCTGGGGGTAGGGAAAACACAGATATTGATTTTGCTTGTCTTTTGCTCGTCTTTGATGCTATTAGCCACAAGCCTCAAATATTCCCTGATAAACTGACTTCAATAGTTGTCAAATAACCACTGCTTCAGCCACTGCTGATAAAGATTGGGTTTTAATTCACTGAAAGAAGGAAAAAGCATTTCCCTCTGTTTCCTTCTCTATGGCATCAACCAGTCCTTAAACTCATTTTTAAATCCCTTGTCAGTAGGCGCAGTTGGAACCTGCTTATGTCACGGTGTTTTCTGTGCCATTTTGATCAATCCATTTGGGATATGCATTGTGATACTTTTTTTTTTTTTTTTTCTTAGCAGTTTCCCTTTTATTTTTTTTTTTTTTTTACTAGCAGTTTCCAGTTCATATTTTCTTTTTTTAATCAGGCAGAGACATTACAATTAAAATACCGTAAAAGTGATTCTGGCAGTATTGCAATAAGCATGTTTTTTAATTAAAGAAAGAACATGGGATGTACAAATAGTACCAGCTAATGGGAAATTTCATCCAATGTATTTTTTAATTGAGATTTAAAAGGAAGAAAAGTCAGCCCTATTTCTCCCTGTCACTGTGTGATATTTTCTTACGTTGTTACAGTGATCCTTCAATAATTAGTCTCAGAGCTTTAAAATCCTGGCTGTTTTCATGGAAAACCAGTGAAAATCAGTTCTTTATTTGTCTGTACATTTTTCTGCAGGAATTCAGTGCTGTCCAGTAGTGTGCAACTTCCAGAGGTGGACATTCTTGAAGGAAGGGTTTTAAGGTCCTGAATCTGTAGCAATTTAAGGTGTGGGTTTTTTTTCAGATCTTCTCCCAGCTGCAAACCCTGGTTCATGTTTGTGTGTGGGCTGCAGGTTTCTTTTGCCATCGTGTTTCAGATGGGCTTACAGGATGTAGGTTGGACTCCCAGGGCTCTCACTTGGCAATTAAATTGATTTGCTGCAGCTTCAGCAGCTCTTGAGGCTCCTCTGGGATGTTGCACGATGAGCAGATCTGGGGAAGCTAATCCTGGCCAGGGAACTGAACACAGCTTTGGCAGAGACTGAGCAGAAACCCCAGGCAGCACCATCTCCTTCCTCTAATTGCTGTCATGGAAGGAGGGAATCACACAATCACAGAGTGGTTTGGGTTGGAAGGGACCTTAAATATTGCTTTATTCACCCCCTGTCATGGGCTGGGACACCTTCCACTATCCCAGATTGCTCCAAGCCCTGTCCAGCCTGGCTCTGAACACTTCCAGGGATGGAAAGTTCACAGCTTCTCTGGGCAATCTGTGCCAGGGCCTCAACACCCTCACAGAGAAGAATTTCCAAATGTGCACCCAAATGAATGGCTGTCACTTGGGGACTTGAAATAACAGCCCAAAGCCCTTTGTTTTCATCACACCTCTGTGGCTGGTGTTTACCTGATGCCTTCACCAGGCTCACCTGGAAGCTCCTCCATTGATGTCAGATGTTCTAGAAGACACCCTGGAGTGTCCATGCCTCCTCCTCACCAAGTCAGCTCTCCTCTTCCAAATCCATCAAAGGTGTTGCTAAGTATCTCCAAGGCCAGCTAAGAGCTGAAGAAATGGAAGGAGTTCCATGAAGGAGATACACCTATGGCATCACCTGCTGGGCTGCCAATCTGAATCGCCTTTGCCTGGTTCCTGAGTGCTGAGGGAAGAGCCTGAGCAGCTTCCAAGGGAGCATGTGCCATCTGAACAGATGGCTGTGAGCACAGCAAGCCAAAAAACAAAGGCTTGTCAGGCTGGGGAGATGAATTCTGTCTGAGAGTACTGAAGCAGCTGCTGCTTCCTCTCCCAGGGACGGATTAAGGCCTCCATCCAACAAAATGCTGGAATACAAGCCTAACTTTTGAGTGTGTTAGTGATGTCCTGGTGGAAATACAGAGGCATTTGAATTCAGAGCTGATCTGGGATCTGTACCTGTGTGTTCTGAACATGGAGGAACATCCTCAGGGAGGTGGAAAATGAAGTTTGGACTCTTGATTTGAGCAGACTTTGGGATGGAGGCAGTATAACAAAATTCCCCCTTTCATCTTGTTCAGCCATGGTCCAACCTACAAACAACCTTTGACTCATTAGAATGTCATGTGAGCATATCACCAGGGTGCAGGTGATAGATCCATGAAATAATTGTCTTTTTTAAAGCTCAGAAACTCTGTATTCCTCTCCCTGTATGCAGCAAGATCTTAGTTGCTTTGGGATTTTTTTTTTCCTTGCTTGGATACTCTACCAGAGACACCCTTGGAGCAGGAGAATGAGCAGCGAGAGGGCTGCCAGCACACTGCAGCCTTGTGGTTGTACAGGATCAAGCAAAGCTGTTCCAGCTCTGGCGGTAGCATCCTGCTGTTTGCCACTCAGGGATGCTTGCCAGGAATAGAACATCTGAGCCTGAGCTTGTCTCCTGGGGGATTCTGTGGCTTTGTCATGTGGAACACCAAGTGAGAGGAGCTGGTAAGAGCAAGCTGAAGGCTGTGGGGATTTTATTCACAGTCATGGAAAAACCAGAGCAGATCTGCCCTGCACTGTGATGAGTTGGTGAGGGGATGAGCTTTCAATCTGCAAATCCCCTCCCATGCAGAAGAAGTTTCCTGCTAGTTGAAGGTAATGACACAGCAGTCATATATAAAACCATTTTGTTGATACTTTTCTAGTGCTTGGTTACAAAAAGAAAAAGTCTTGAAAATAAAAAGTCGCTCTACTAGCCAGCGCCTTTCTTGTAGTTTGCTTGCTTTAACACTGTATTCAGCTTTAGACACACACACACACACAAAAGAAAAAAAAAAAAGAAAAAAAAAAGAAAAAAAGTAAAATTTAAACAAATAGGAAGTGGCACTGAAT
>VZRM01006686.1:146260-164415 GCA_013397955.1 Grantiella picta
TGCAAAAAAAAAAAAAAAAGAAAAAAAAAGAAAAAATGTAGAATTTAATAAAATAGGAAGTGGCATTGAATATCTGAAGTAGAACTAAATATAAATATATTACTTTTATGCTAACCCCCTAATGAGCTGTTCATTAGAAAGAATGTCTTATATTAAAAGTGAACGCAAAATGTGGCCTCAAAAGATGATAACAGAGAAGGTTTCTGAAAGAAGAAATGTGTGAAAGGTGGTTCTTTGGAATGGGGACTTTGCTTCCCTCTAGTTTCAGGGAATTGCTAAAATACTCTACATCACAGCCTAAGAGAGAGATAGCAGCACTGCTTTTATGCATTATGAGAATATCTGTGTTAAAATTATTTTTTTATTTAAAATGAGATTTTTTGAGAAGGTGTGTAAGCTGCTATGTCTGCAAATGTGAATCTTCATGACAGAGGCAAGGAGAAACTCCCCACACCAATCCTCCCAATCCTTCCACTCCATCGTTATTGGTTTATTTTTTTTTCAGAAGTGCATGATGCAGCCTCTTTCCATAGTTAATATTTTGGATACCTGGGCTGTGGCATTGCATGACTCAGTCCAGGACACCTGACAGAGAAAATTATTAAAACCTTTTTCCAAATCCTTTACTTTTGAGCATGTCCTCCGCCATTTCCCAAGGACTTCAGGAGGTAAATCTCTTTTCACCAGTGGTGGTGTAATTATTCTTTCAGCAGATTAAACCTCCCACCTTATTATTAGGTTTGTTTTTTTTAATATTCCTTTTAAAAAAAATTATTTGGTCTGGCTGCTTCTCCCCTCCTGTGGGACAGATGGAGTTGCATTGTTTTCACTCTTTCTTTTGGTCTTTTTTTTTCTTTTTTCCCCTTTGGTAACGACAGATAAAGAAAGATTTCTTTTCTGTTTGTGCAGAGGTGGAGGCTAATTGCTGGGTTAATTGAGAAGAATGGTGCTTCTGATGTTCTCACAAAGTATCAAATAGCCTCAACATATTTCTCCCCTCTCTCCCTCATTCCACCTAAAGAGACCCATTGAATTTGCGCATTACTGTACAGAAGTGATTATGGGCTTAATTGTATTTATTTTGCTTGGTGGGGAGGCCATCATAACAGTGGTTGATTGATTTTTATAAAATCACCCTCAAGGTCATGTGTAGGACTTTGCTTTCCTGCACAGCCATAACAAACAATTTGAGGGTCACAGCCAAAGGCTCCGTGGAGCAATATTCCTGCCTTCTGCTTTCAGAGAAGGGGTCAAGTGCAATAAAAGAGGGAGGCATAACTTTTATTTTCTTTTTAGAAAAAGGGGAAGACAACCTTGTAAAGCAGCAGCTGTATATTTATTCTGACCCAACGAAAACCACAGAGGGTTAGTGGGGCAATATGCAATTTTTGGACAGAAGAATTTGTAAGTTTGGCCAGAGTTTGTTTTACACCCAGACTTGATAAGTGGTTAAATGAGTCCTTCCTAATGCTTTCTTTTCTTTTCTGTGGTGCTGCTCTTCTTTTATCCTCAGCAGCTGAACTTTACTTTTTCCACTGTATTTTCTCCCAAAGACTAAATGCCTTTTGGATTGGTCCTGGAAGGTTTTCAGAAGCTTTGCAAAGATCCAGGGGATGACAGCATTGTGGAGTGACCACAAGTGTAGCTGATCTGTCCATTTTCTAGGGTTACATGTTGGGTCTGACTGTGCTTCTAAAGGAAAGCAAGAGTCACATACAGCAAATCACATCATCATGGAATGGTTTGGTTGGAAAGGACCTTAAAAACCATCTGTTCCAACCCCTTTGCTCTGGACAGGACACCTTCCACTATCCCAGGTTGCTTAAAGCCCCATCCACCTGGCCTTGGACACTTCCAGGGGTGGGGCACCCACACAGAACCCTGGGCAACCTGTTCTAGTGGCTCATCACCCTCATAGGGTAAGAATTTCTTCCTATAGTAAGGCCTTCTGCTGCTCAAATTGCACCAGGGAAGGTTTGGATTAGATATTAGAAAATTTCTTCAAGCAGTTTAACACATTTCCCATGGCAGTGGTGGATTCACCATCCCTGGAAGTGTTCAAAAAATGTGTGGATGTGTTGCTTGGAGACATGGTTTAGTGGTGGACTTGGCAGTTCTGGGATAATGGTCAGACTCAGCAATCTTAGAGGTCTTTTCTGACCTCAGTTACTCTGATTTCCCCCTGGAAAAGCCAAAATTGCAGGCCAGGTGTGCACAGCTGTTGCTGGAATTCCTGCTGCTCCTGGGATGTGGTGGGACTCTTGGTTGTGCTTGGACCTAACGCAGAGCAGTCAGCAGCAACCAAGTTTATCAGACACTCAGTAACCCACAAAAGATGTGGAAAATCTTTGATCAACAGCTTGAAAATTTGGAATGGACAAAATGTGACTGAAACTTTGGAAAACTCGTTTGGGATAAAACTGATTTTGCAATCAAAAGACAGAACAACTTTGGCTACCAGCCTTCCTGGTTCAGTGGTACATCATGGCAGCAATTAAAATACTCATTAAAAACTGTATGAAGAGAAGTGGAAACAGAAATGACTGTATTTCACTGGGAACCGAGCATAGGAAGTCAATAAAGACCTTAGGGAAGATGTCTTTTTTTATGTTAGGGATGAAATAAATCGCAGTGATTTACAGTTCCATTTATAGATTGTGGTGATAAAATTATTAACACTGCTGCTATAAGGCAAAAGTATTTAATAAATATTTCTGTTCTCAGTATTTGAAGGAACAGGATGGTAAATTATATCGCAAGAGGAAGATGGACCAGCAGTTCATTTATTGCCAAATAATGTTAATAGAATGAAAACATTAAATATTCTTTCAAGAATACACCTTCTTAAATCAACAGGTCCAGTCTCATTCAAGAGCTTTAAAACTGCTGCTGGAGTCAGATATCTTATGTTGTTTTACATGAAACAAGCTGAAATTTGTACTGTTTCATTGCAGTCTATGCAGTAAACCCACCATATAAAGACTCAACACTAATACATTTGTATATAGAAAAGTATGTGTAGGGAAAGAGACAATTTACACATGGGGCAGTTGGTGTTTCTGAGAGGAAACCTGTGCTTCCCAGTGGTAATAAGCAAGAAAATATGAGATTTATCTCTTTCTTTGACTAAGCATATTCTGTGAAAATTATGTGGAAAGCAATGAAATCTGTAAAGAAAATATTTAATGAGTAGTCCCTGTTCAAATACTGGCTTTGTTATAAGCCTAAGAAATGAGGACTAAGTTATAAGACTTTGCTATAAGCTTAAGAAATTAGTGAAACAATGAAAGTCCCTCCATGCAAGAATAAAAAAGGAAATCAGGTTGAGCAGAATGTGAGCAATGGCAAGAAATAATCAAGGTAGAATTTAATCTGTTTTTTTGTATTAGAACTTCTTTATTTATTTTTTTTTTTTTCTTTTTGTCTAAATTCTACCATTACAACAGATGTCTGATTACCGTTCTTCTTGCTAAGGACTAGTAGTATTCTCATGGAATCATGGAATGGTTTGGGTTGAAAGTGACATTAAAGATTGTCTTGTTCCACCCCCTGCCATGGGCAGGGACACCTTCCACTATCCCAGCTTGCTCCAAGCCCTGTCCAGCCTGGCCTTGGACACTTCCAGGGATCCAGGGGCAGCCACAGCTTCTCTGGGCAACCTGAGCCAGGGTCTCAGCATCCTCACAGGGAAGAAATTGTGAGGGAGGAGAGCCAACTGTGTGGTAGGTAGAGTTTACCATTAAAAATTGCTTCCACCAGTAGCAAGCTGCCCACTGGGATGAACTGACAAAATTATCACCTATTTCACACAAAGGGAGTGTGGTAGATCCTTTGTCAGAGGTGTGAGGTTTCCAGACTTTGGGAGTTTCCCTACTAGCTCCTGGGAAACATGGCTTGACCTGGCAAGGCATATCCCATGCCCAGTGGGACAAAATGAAGGAGAGTCCACTCTGTTCACATCCGTTGTAAAGGAAGTGACAGTGTCCTTCAGAGGAAAGATGAAAGGAGATAATGGAATAAAGCATCCTGAGGTGACAGACTGGGATTTCCAGCTCACACAAAGCACAAACAAGGGAGGCATTTGACAGAACTGAAGAGTTTGAGTCAAAAACAAAAAAAAGGGATGGAAATGGCTTTTCATGCACTGTGTATTTAGCCCACAGAATTCATTGCTTCAAGAAGTCTTTGAGACCAAATATCACAAAGATTCCAAGGACCACTTCTTTAATACAGCAAATCTTATCCAGTTATACTAATAGTCAGTAGGAGGAAAATGTTGGCAAGAAGATGAAACCTTATGCTTTGAGGCGAAGCTAACCTCTAATTAGGGATTAAAATGAGGTTTTTATGGGATGGGGAGATCAACTCACAGCCAGCCAAGAGGGAGATATGCTGTATTTGAAAGCATCTGGTTTTGAACAGCAGCTGGAAGAGTTTGCAGGATTAAATCAACCACTGATCTAAACAAGTTGCCAGTTCTTATGTTCCAAAGCCGTTTTCCACTCCCCTCTTCCAGTTGCAAGTAGCTTTTAATCTAAAAAGTAACATAATACAAATTAAGTAGGAATATCCCTTTTCGACATTAAGTGACTGAGTTGGTTAAAATTGGGATTTTCCAAACACAGCTTCCTTTAACTGTGGTTGGAGAGTCTGCCCAGGCTGACCAGCCTTGCTCAAGTCTAGAAATGCAGACTGTTGTCGAATAACTGACTGGAATCCATGACTTTATTTTGTTCTCCTCTTGTCTTCAGGTGGCAAACTCTTGTTCACTGGGCCAGGACCTGTGGAACTGCATGCTCATTACATCCTGGTGTCTGATGGAGGAGAGCTCCAGGTGGGATCCCCTGAGGCTCCTTTCCATCACAGAGCACACATTTATCTCTATGGAAGCCTCCATTCTCCACCGTTATTTCCATATGGAGTCAAGTTCCTGGCAGTGAGAAATGGGACCCTTTCCATCCATGGTGAGTACATTTCTCTTCTTGTCAAAAGCAAAGGACAAATAAATGATGGAAAACAAAACAAAGAAAATATGAGAAAAAGGTTTTTGGAAGAAAAATATATCGACAAAACTTTGGCCATGATTCTCATAGAATTATGTAGTGGTTTGGTTTGGAAAAAACCTTAAAGCCAATCCCATTCCAACCCCTGCCATGGGCAAGGACAACTTCCACTATCCCAGGTTGCTCCAAGCCCCGATCTGCCTGGCCTTATATATTTCCAGGGATCCAGGGGCAGCCACAGCGTCTCTGGACAACCTGTGCCAGGGCCTCCCCACCCTCACAGAGAGCAATTCCTTCCCAATATCCTATCTCTCCCTGCCCTCTAGCACTGGCAATCCATGCCCTGTGTCCTGTCCCTCCATCCCTTGTCCCCAGTCCCTCTCCAGCTCTCCTGGAGCTCCTTTAGGCACTGGCAGGAGCTCTGAGCTCTCCCTGGATCCTTCTCTTCTCCAGTTGAACACCCCCAGCTCTCCAGCCTGGCTCCAGAGCAGAGGGGCTTCACCCTTGGAGCACCTCCATGTCCTCCTCTGGACTTGCTCCAGCAGCTTTACATACTTCTTTTATGGTGGCATGGAAGAATTCAGATATGGAGCTTTTTTTGGAGACTATGAAATAAAGGTATAAAATGGCCATTTCTTGTTGCAGGAGTTTGGACATGGAATTCAAAGCCGATTCCATTTGGACATGGAATTCAAGTCCAAACTTGGCATGAATCAGAACATTGGTGCAAAACACAGTTTTCAAGTTCTTAACTACTGGGCTATTTTTAAAGGCTGTGAGTGTCATAGAGATGGGGGAAAAAAAGAAAAAGAAAATCCATCTGAATGTCCAATCTCCCTTCCTTCCATTCATGTGTGTCAACCTTCCTGTTGGTGGGCATTCACACCCTCCAGCAGGGCTTGAACATCCACCCTGTGCCCTTCAGGCAGAAATGTTTCTGTCTGAGCCCCGAGATGTGTGGCTATCAGTCAAAAACCATGTCAGGCACTGAGGGTACCATCTGAGCACAGGCAGGGAGTGAGTTGTGACTCTGTGCCATCCTCCTGCCAGCTCACAGGAGCCCAGCAGGGTCAGGAGAGGTCAGGTTTGGAGGAGAGCTGGTGAACAGATGCTTTTCTGAATCAGGAGGGGTGAGCAGAGGCTGGGGAAGGAGCTCCTGACAGGGCTAAGGGAGTTGGGCTGCACCTCAGCTCCACCTCAGGTGCTCTTGACCCCTTCATTGAGACACAGCAAAGCTCAATTATTTACTCCCTGTAAAAGGCTTCAATAATTTCAGTGAAGTGGCTTTGCAGAACGTTTCTACCCCATTTCCTGGAGGATCTCTGTGAAGAAGGGCTATTAGAGCATCTTGGCTGAATTGACTGTCCGTTACTGGCCATTGAGCTTCACAGCTATCCCAGCCCTGAGCTCAGTAATTCCTGTTAGATTAAAGCTTGCCTTCCAGAAAGACTTGGTCTTTGAGGATGTCAAGGGAGACAGAAACCAGCTTTTTCCTTAGAGGCTTTTTCCAAGGGATTAATTTGTTTAATCATCCATTTTTATTTTTTTTCCTTTTTTAAAGAAAATTATTGAAATGTCTGATTTGAATTTGCCTGATAACAGCTTTTGCTGCTTCACTTTCTGTGTCTTCTGCTACTTCAAAGTGTCCTTCTTTTCTTGTTTTGACCCCTGCAAACCAGGATTTTGTCCTTAGATTGTCAGCACTTTACAGCACGAACCCTCATGCTTTTTGTTTTCTAGCAGTGAAGGAAAAGCCAGTAGCAACTCCGGGCATCTGTGCCTCCTGTGCTGCTTCTCCTTCCCGCTCCAAGCCTGTGTCATCTCTGGCTTGGTGACTCTATCACCCACAAAACTGAAGACAAACAGGGCAAAGTGCATTTTGTATTCTTACCTTGGTGATGTGATGGAGGGAGGTAAACTCAGGCATCCACATCAGTACCTTGGAGTATTTTCTCACTGATATTTCATCTGTTTTACTCAGTGCAATAATTTCCAGGGAGTCTTCATTCCCTGGGAAAACAAGAAGATGAGATCTGCAATCCAGGTATTACCTGAAAGGAGATACATGGAATCAAAAATGGCTTGACCCTTAGTGGAAATGTCTCTTGGTTTCAATATTTAAAATAAATTATTAGATTGTTGAAAGGCTTGTGTGGGAAGGGACATGAAAGACCATGTGGTCCATCCCCATTCCATGGGCAGGAACATTTTCCATTATCCCAGGCTGCTCATCCAACCTGGCCTTGGACACTTCCAGGGATCCAGGGGCAGCCACAGCTTCTCTGGGAAACTTGTGCCAGGGCCTCACCACCTGGACAGGGAAGAATTTCTTCCCAATATCCCATCTAACCCTGCTCTCTCTCTGTTTGAAACCATTCCCCCTGGCCCTGTCCCTCCATCCCTTGTCCCAAGTCCCTCTCCAGCTCTCCTGGAGCCCCTTTAGGCACTGGCAGGAGCTCCGAGGTCTCCCAGGAGCTTTCTCTTCTCCAGGCTGAACAACGCCAACTCTTATTCCACTATTATTCAAAACCAATTCTTGTTCAAGAATTCATATCAATTTCTTATTCAACAGACCCAGAACAGGTATGAAGTCACTTTTAAGCTCTGCACAACATGCAGCCCCAGTGCATGGCTGCAATTACTGTTCATTCAAACCATGTAATCTGCAATTTAACATCGAAGCCGTGGAAGCCTGCTAGAAAACATGACAGAAAGTAGTGGGTCTTTTACAAGGCTCGTATTGCTTACATGGAAAAAATAATCTGCTGTTCTGTCTTCAATTTAGCATCAGTGTGGTCTGTGGTATAGAGCAAATTGTTGAGCATGACAGCCCTTTTCATATATATATATATATATATATATGAAAGAGGCTGACATGCTCAGCAATATACATTTGTGAGATACATTTATAAACACGAATATATATGTTATCTCAGATCAAAATCATTAAATAAGCAGGTTTCCAAATTCTTGGCTGTCTTGGTGAAGACAGGACTGAGCGCATTTTAGTTCCTTTTCTCTCAGATTAGGAATGTTGGGGGATGCTCTGCAGCTCTGGTTGAGTTCAGATTGTTTAGTAAGCGCTGTCAGCTCCTCACTTTGATATGTTAATATGACTAAGGGTTTCCCACAATTCCCTCATGAGTGGCAGTCCTTTGCTCCTGTAGTTGTAGCAGACTGGGAAATTTCACTGCTGCCTTTGGCTTTAGCCAACTCCCCTGCCAGTCAGAGCGTGCCACCCATAAACTGCCTGTCAATCACCCGTCACTTTGAGAGGGAGTTTCAGGCAGCCAGGGCAACTCGACTTTTTGACAATGTAATTATGGCCCTTGCATCCGCAGTAGGGGCCTGGGCAGGGCTGAGAGAGTTTTATTGATTGTTCAGAAGGGAAATTTATCACTGTCTCCAGCTCCATTCGTGCTCTATTCCCTGAGAAACTCTCCTGACAAGCTTCGGGACAGAAGTTTAGCGTGGTGGCCTTGGCTGCTCTTGTGCTTTTGTCCTTCCCAGGGACACTGGAGACACCAATGGATGCTGAGGGGGGCAGGAATTGGGTGCAAAGCAGAGTAAGTGGAGATGCTGCATCACAACTGAGGACACCTAGCCTGTCCTTGTGACAGCCTGAACTTGTGGTCCTAACGCTCTTATCATGGAATTACAGCGTGGTTTGGGTTGGAAGGGACCTTGAAGATCATCTCATTCCACCCCCTGCCATGGGTTGGGAGATCTTTGGCTAGGTCAGGTTGCCCCAAGCCCCATCCAACCTGGCCTTGGACACTTCCAGGGATCCAGAGGCAGCCACAGCTTCTCTGAGCAACCTGTGCCAGAGCTTCACCACCCTCACAGGGAAGAATTTCTTCCCAATATCCTACCTAAACTCACCCTCCTTCAGGTTAAAACCATTTACCTTTGTCCCATCACTCCAGGCTGTTGTCTAAAGTCCCTCTCCAGCTTTCCTGGAGCCCCTTTAGACACTGGAAGGGGCTCTAAGTTCTCCTTGGATCCTTCTTCCCAGTTCTCCCAGCCTGGCTCCAGAGCAGAGGTATTGCCACACATGGAAAAAATGTAAAGGCCTTTCCCATTCAGTTCCATTTTCAGCAATCCTGTGTTGCTGATCTCATTATTCCATTGTGTCCCCTCAAAAAAGACTGTGCCTATTCCCAAAAGAGGACCAAGAGTTTTTTTGGCATTTATCTAGAACTTTGTCTGTGCCAACACTGTGGTGATACAGGATATGAGTTCTGAGAAACCTGTTCATAGCAGGGAGCTGGAGCTGGATGATCTTTAAAGTCCCTTCCAACTCAAAACCTCCTGTGATTCCATGAGCCTGTTCCCGGAATTTTGACTAATAATATTTATCCCTCCAATTAGATTGAAGATGTTATACTTCAGTTTAAAAACATGCTGCATCTACCTTGTCCAGACTGTAAAAGGTGTGTGATAAAGAAAAAACAATGTCCTGAGAGTTTTGGTTTAACAACTTACTTATTTATAATTAAGATAACTTAAACAGGGGTGTCGTCAGTCATTTCAGTGCTCTAAAGTCATGGCTAGTGCTGCTGCAAAGAATCTCCCTGCACCTGCAGTTGAGAGAATTACATCATAGAGGTAAATCTGCATGACTTGTACTCAGATTTCTCTGCAACCAAAGCAATCTGATACTTTTTCAGGGTTAGCTCAGGAAAAAAAAAAGTATTTTTTATCAGTTGAACCAATTATTAATTTTAATTGCTTTTAATCAATAATAAAACACAAAATATTTGTGAGCTGTGCACTGTGCTCTACAGAGCCTGTGCATTCCTCCAGAGATCAAACATTTAATCAAATGCCTCTTGCTTTGCCTCCATTAAGCAGTGTTATGTATCTGCGCTGAGTTTGAGATTAAGAGATCATAGACAACATGAGAGAATTTGTTCTGCTTTACTCACATATTAAAAAGAAAAGATTCCCAAGGGAAAAAAACAGGGAAAAAATCTGTAGCAGGGGGATTCAAGATAGGGTGCAGAGATCTGCTAGAGAAAAGATATTTTTTCTCTGAAATGCTCTTCTATTCAATAAATATTATTTTTCACTACCTGCACTCCCTGATTTGCACATCCTGGGGTTGCTTCCATAGGCTGGTGTTTTCCTTAGGTGCCAGTTATTCTGCATGGGGTTTGCAGGAGTCCTTTTGCCTCCTGTGACAGTGTTTTTCCTTTCCAAGACCTTGACTTTAACATGATGCATTAAAGCAGATGGCTCTGGAACAGAAGGCTGAGCTGCCTTGAATCCCCTCGTGTTCACCAGGGGTAAGAAACTGCACTTAGGCACTTCCCATGGAGTAACTAATGTACAATGACTTGTGCCTTCACTTTCTTATTCACAAATATAAGATGACCATTAGATTTTAAAGACCTAGCAGATGGGGAAATAAAAAAGGCTCGGGCTCAGGGCAAGCTGCTGTGTCTTTCACAGTTTGCCCTTCTAACAGAAATGCATCTATTATTTTTGATTCAAGCTTAAATTAGTTGATTTGTGTGTTGGTGCTGACCTTAATGAGGATATTATGATGCTAAAGGAACAAAGAGATGGACACTAATACATATAAACGTATATATACATATAATATAATATAATAAATATAATATATATGTAATAAAGATAGTAATACAGTATAACATAATACATACAATATTCTGGAATAGAACAGAATATATAAATAGACCATAGCTAATATATTACCTTGTAATTCTTGGCAGGGTGCAGGTCTGTGGGTTGCTACCAATATGGATGCATTTTATATATATTAAATAATTGCCTTCATCAAACTTTTGAATATAACATTGAAATACTCCTTCCAATTCTGGTCCCAGCAAAACCCAAGTTATTGGCTGGAGGAAGAGAACACCCAGCAAAAAAATCAGGGTTAATTTCCACCTCAGGCAGGAGAAAGGCTGCAAAGTTTTGGGCTTCCCAGGGTGGGTGGTGGAGGTGTTCAAGAAACAACTAGACATGGCATTCAGTGCTCCTGTTTCGTGGACAAGATAGGGATCAGTCACAGGTTGGACTCAACCCAAATGATTCTGTGATTCTCTAAAGTTTGGCTAACTGAGAGGCCTGAAGCCAGCCCTGGCTTTCCAGAGAGCTGCAGGCTGAGCCAGGCACGGATGCTCCCTTTGGGCTCACCCTCATTTTTCCTGCAGTTGAATTCTCTTCCGTCACATTTTGGAGATGCAGGAAGCTGATTGGGAAGCCTGAAAATGGTTATGCTGCCCCACATTCCCACTCCTGCAGGGAGATCCTCCCTGTCTCATTTCACAGCAGCACGGGAGATGAACTGGCAATCACACAAAGTGTCACCAGCTGTCTGCAGCTCCCTGCAGGATCCACTGTCCATGGTTGCCTCAGCTGGAGCTCTTTGCTCCTGAGGTCTGGCTAAAGACCTCTTCCTGCCTGGCAACTTTGGTTGTGAGCTCGTTCTAAGTGTGCAGCATGGATTTTGGTTTATGCAATGGCATTGCAGGAATATCTTCCCCCTTGCTTTCAGGACTGACATGACTCAACAATGTGACTTTTTAATTCTGATTAAAAAGAATGTTTGTAAATTTGTGTGCTTATGGGACAGCACACAGGGGAGGTACCTTGTCTGCAATGTAAATTGTCAGAAAAGGGCAATGATGAGAGTTTCTATAGATCTGTTGAATCACAAAGCCCTTCCCATCCTTAGTAAGATCATAGAATGGTTTGTGTTGGAAGAGTCCTTAAATTCATCTCGTTCCACCCCCTGCCATGGCAGGAACACCTTCCCCTAGACCAGGTTGCTCCAAGCCCTGTCCAACCTCTCCTTGAACATTTAGGAAAAGGACATGATAATCATTGCTTTCCCCAGGGTACTGTTGAAAGATATTTAGGTGGAAATGCTTTAAGTGAAAGCTGCAGTTTCACGAACAGGAGATATTCAGCAGGTCTAGGTCACTTCCAAGGATATTTTCCAGTGGAGGAGATAAAAGTTATTCAGTTTGTCCTCTTGCCTGGATGATGTCAGATTTTTTATTTTTGCTCACTGAGAGAAGATTCAAGATCAGGTTGGATCTCTGGTCTAGTTGAAGATGTTCCTGCTCCTCCAACAGAATGAGGGGACCTAGACTAGATGACCTTTAAAGGTTCCCTCCAACCCAAACCATTCTCTGGCTGATTCTAACCTACAATTTAAGCCCATCTAAAATACCCAGTGTGGCCCTGCTGCAGCTTGTTGTCAAAGAGCTGATAAACTCTTGGGTGTCCTAAGGGTTAACGAGCAGTTATAAATTAGAAAGGACCTTCCATTTTACCTCGGGGCAGGAATGAAAAGCTCCATGCACTGGCTGTGGCAGGAAAGCTCTCTGCGTCTCCCCAGGAGCTGCCCACACACAGCAGTGAGTCCTGCAGGACTGCACGGGGGTGGAAATGCAGCTCCCAATTCCAGGCAGAGACATTCCTGTCTTTCTAAGTTGTGTAGCAGGAAAAAAACCAACCCAACAAACTCGTTGCAAAATAAGCTAAAAATGTGCAAGTGCTTAGGGAATATACCTAGGACTGGAATTAACAGAGAGCAAAAATAAGATTGAAGCGTTCAGGTCCAGAGGGTTGACAGCTCACAGTTCAAGCAAATGTTTTTTAACACTTTTGAAAATATAGGAAAGCAGCTTTCATTCTTTTTTCATGATTCTCTACCCTTTATGGGCAGTGACTGGACTGATCACTGCTAGAGCTGAGGTAGCTGTGACATTTTAAAAAAATTATCGAATCCAGGTTCATAAAATATGTTTTCCTAGTCCTTAATTAAGGATCTATCACTTGAAGATCCATTTGGCCATAGAGAATTGTAGCAGCTATTTGTGTGCTATCCTGACTAAAAAGGATTTCTGGGAAAAATTTTCTATTCCTTTTAGCTTAAGGAATTTTATCCATTATTATTTTTATGATGTTTTATTAAGTGAAGCAACAGCAGCAAAAAATCTTTGTCCTGGATATAAAAATGTATTTTTAAAGCCTCATCTCTTTCCTGAAGCAGCAGTTTCCAGTGGCTGTATTGCCCCTTATCACTTTGACATTCGAAAATTTTAGGAATGGCCAAGCTAAGTTTGATTAGGAAATGCAACTTGGGTTGGGAAGAGAGAATAATAAAGAATTATGACAATGGAGAGGAAACTAGAGTCCTTAGGTAGTCTGACACCTGAAATGCTGCAGGAAAGTGTGTGGTATTTTATTACCAGAGACAATCATAGAGTCACAGAATGGTTTGGGCTGGAAGAGACGGTAAAAGTCTTCTAGTTTCAACTGCCTACCATAGTTGGGAGTATGTTTTTTATTTTTTTTAAAATAGTAGTTATAATCCATTGAATTATATTATTATCTTCTCTTAAAAAGTTGTTTTCTTTTTTTTTTTTTTTTGGCAAGGGTAGGAAAATGGCTTGTTTCTTTTCACTTTGTTCCTGGGAATTGAAAGCTCCTATTCCTATTTACACTAAAGATTTACAGTATAGCTGCAGCAGATTGACAGATTATCTGCAGTGCAATTTGTACATTCCCTGTAAGTAGATTTTGTTTCTGAGCCCTGCAGTTCTCGTAAATTCCTTTTGTGGAATAAAGGGATCTCATTACCTCAACTTTAAAGCACCAATAAACAGTCAAAAGGTGTAAAAGAGCTTTATAGTTTGTCAACACCACAAACAACTGTGTGTTTATAACTGAGTTAATTAATTTGTGCTTAATAGGAGCAAAGATGAAATGCAGCAGGGTCCTGGGTGTCAGAGAGGAAGGGTTCAAAGCCTGCTGTCCCATGATAAAAAAGGAAGTTTTTAAAAAACTTTTAAAGAACTTTTTGGAGAAAGACCAACAGACCCATGGCAGGCTTAGGACTGGAACCAATCCTCTTAAAACCCATTAAAAGATTCCAGTTTGTACCAATATTCCCGTGTGTAAACCCAATTCTCCAGCTCTGAATGACTCTGGATGTGGCTTGGTTAGCAGGTTCCCAGGGTGTCTAAAATTACATAACAACTTGTACTCCAAAAAGCCTCATTTTCAGGTCAGGCACACCTGTTTTCCATGAAAGCAACTTTTCTTGTCACGTAAATTCTTAACCCCCTAGATTTAAGGTGGAATTCATGTAAATAAATAGAAATGTGTAAAGACAGAAGTTCCTTTCAACAGGAATAGGAGTGTACAAGCTGTGACTGTTGAAGACTGGGAACAAACTGGAATTTAATGGATTACTCTCTGTTAAAAGGAAAATTGTTGTCTGGAAAGTTATTCCCTGGAGGGTGGGCGATTGGTAACAAAAGGTAATCAAGATATCAGTGCTCGATGGTGTCCTGGCAGAGAGCTGGAGGTGACTCAGGGAGCTGTGACCTCCTCTTTTGGTTTTGATCTGCCCCTTGGACCAGGACAAATTATCTGCTTTTGGGTTTACATCTTTAAACTGATTCAGTTTCCCTTTTCACTGAGATGGCACAAGGCATTCCTGTAGCTGCAGGAATCCTGCCCTTGGAGCTGATACCTGAGGAGTGAGGAATGACTGAAAATTCCAGCAAGAGCCCAAGTGTTGATTTTCAGATATTGACTTTTCCTAGCTGGAATAAGAGGACTGATTTTTGAGAAACTGGGGTGGCTCAGAGGAAACTCCCTTCCCAGCTTTATTCCAGATTCTTGTGTTACCCCAAACAAGCCATTTAACCCTTTTTCATCTCCTCCACACTTTTCCTTGTGTACAATGAGATTAATCTTTTTATCCTGTGGAGGCCTCAGCCATGTTTCCATGGAATGAAGAACCCAACTGAATACTTTGGTAGGACTTGTCTGTATCCAGAGGAGAGATTCCCATTAGGTCTGACCTTAGCTATCTACCTTCACGTGTGGAGTGCCTAACCCATAAACATGGACTGATTTGGATTGGAAGGGACCATAAAGATCATCAAGTTCCAACCTCTCCAGCATGGTGGGCCTTATTTTAATACAAAAAATAAATTACGAATTATGCACCTCCTTTGGTGATCAATGTCAATCCAAGTTTCTCTTCTACTGGAAGCTGGAACACATTTTAAGGCAGTGGGCAAGAGGTGATTTTTTAAAAAATGTTCAGAGAATGGGTAAAAAGATCAGTGTTTCATAGTGTTTCATAACTGGTCTGACAAATAGACTTTAAAGGTGTTTTGTCCTAAGCAGAATTTCCCACTGTGATGAGGAGTGGGATGTGGAGTGGCCTTTCCCAGCTGAGATCAGTAACACTCCTTTTTGGCGTCTCCCTCTCTCCCTTTCTGCTCTGGAGTGCCGAAGGTTGGCAGAGAAGCTGGGGGTGTGCTCAGGGAGGGAATCAGTGATGAGGTCTGTGCATCCTTCAGCTCTGAGGAAATTTGTACCCGAGGGGCAGCCACAGGTAAGGGCAGCTGGAGCTTCCAAGGCTCCTTGGCCACTCAGGTGCTTTTCGGAGTCACTTTGGGACAATCCCCTGGTCTGAATGAGGAGACACCTCTCCTGTGCCTGCAGTGGGGCAGCGAAACTCCTCTAGGTGACTCAGATTCTGCAGACTCCCCAGGAGCCCATTTTCCCCACTGATTACAGGACTTGTCTCCTAATTTGTTTGCAGCAGCCTCTCCTTGCTCTGTAGTAATTCCTTTCAAACCCCTTTTTTTCAGTATTTCCAGCTGTGGCAGCTTTGGCTTTCAAAGCTGGGTGAACAGAGATGAATATCAAACACCCAGTTCAAGTTTTCAGTGCCTCTTGAGTCACCCAGTGTACACGTGGAAGAGGAAATGACACTCGTGTATTTTGTAATCAAAGGACTGTAAATAATAGCCTAATTTGTTTAAACCTACAGCGCTCAGTACAATTCACGCTTTGCTTAGTGTAGACAGACTTTTCTGTGACCCTGGAGGCAAGTCTGCCCTGACAAACTCGCTGAGTTTCCCGAGTTTTGATGTGACTGTGAGATATTTCTGTAAATGTCAAATTCACATCTCCTGTTGAACTACTTAGAGTCACAGAATGATTTGAGTTAAAAGGGACCTTAAATCTCATTTCGTTCCAGCACTTGCCCCAGGCAGGGACACCTTCCACTGTCCCAGGTTGCTCCAAGCCCTGTCCAACCTGACCTTGGACACTTCCAGGGATCCAGGGGCAGCCAAATCTTCTCTGGGCAACCTGTGCCAGGGCCTGCCCACCCTCTGAGTTGAGAATTCCCTCCAAATATCTAATCTAAATCTCTCTTCTCATCGCTTAAGGCCATTTCTACTTCTATCAGTAGCTATTGGTATCCTATTACTACTTAGGACTGAGTGAAACCAGCTAGGTAAGTGATATATCATCCCACATAGATTTATGAAATGTTTTGTGTTAGGGGCCATAAGAAATGAAATTTATACTGTTTTTCCTCAACAGTGGCATTGTACACATCAGAATTGCCTCATAGTTATTAATTTTTCCTGGTTGGTCCATACAAGACTCCAACTTTACATCATGTTTCTAACAGGAAGCATAACCATGATCCTGGTGCCAAGATGTTCTTGATCTTAAGATTTGGGATTAATTTATTTTGAATTAATTTTCAAGTTCCTTGCATTTCTAGGCTGCTCCATATTTAAGGATGTTCTATTCAGTCATTTAGTAAAGTATTCAATTATTTCTTTGCCTGAAATAGTGTTTTGAGTCTAAAGGCTCTGTCCTGTACCTTTAACATGAAGTTACTTCTGCTTTAGATCTCAAGATGTGGTTTTATTTCCAACCCGTTTGTAGTTAATTATTAAAAATTAGTTCAATAATTAAGGAGTTATACAGATTCATCTATTTTTCAGCTCTTTGGAGTATTTCTGCTAGCAGTATATTTTAGGGGAAGAAATAATTTAAATAAATACACCACATTTGTTGGTCTTTTAAACATTTTTCCTCCCAAACAGGTTATTTACCTGTTGCACAGCCCAGACCTAGGCACTGAATTTCCTGAGCATCAGTTCCTGCCTGTTCCTCTGGTGCCACTGCTGGGCCTCACAGAGCAGAGCCTGGTCACTGCTCTGAGCCCTCCCTGCAGGTGGGGACAGACAGGGATGAGGTCTCCTCTCAGTTGTCTCCTCTTGAGGATGAACAGCCCCAGCTCCCTCAGCCTTTCCTCACCAGAGAGATGTTCCAGGCCTTTAATCAACTTTGTCACCCCTCTGGCCCTGCTCCAGGAGCTCCATGTCCTTCGTGTCCTGAGGAGCCCAGAGCTGGACACAGCACTCCAGATGTGCCTCACCAGGGCTGAACTGAAGGGCAGGAGATCCGTTTGGTGCCTTCCAAAACAGTTTGTGATTTCAACTGAAACACCTTTAAGTGAAGGATGCCTGGGGGATTTTCTTAGCTGGAAGTTGAGAAATTTTAAGTTTCATTTAAGAAAATGTCAGAAATATCTCAGCTAGGTTTAGATGTCCATCATTGACACACAGAGCAGGTGCTCCCATATACTTCAAGATAAAAGAGTATAAAGATTGGATTCCTCCTTCTCTGATTCTGTTGTGAATTTATTGTCTTGGAGGTGCTACTCGTTATTTCCATCTTCATTATGGAAGTAGTTGGGACACCAGAATATAAG
The DNA here is from genome assembly GCA_013397955.1 of Grantiella picta. Lineage (NCBI taxonomy): Eukaryota > Metazoa > Chordata > Aves > Passeriformes > Meliphagidae > Grantiella > Grantiella picta. The sequence continues at coordinate 163,847 of VZRM01006686.1, forward strand.
TAATGACGACACTGGAGTATAAGGAACAAGAAAGCAAACAAGATATGGATGTAGAAGTTTGCTTAAAATAATTTGAAAATGATTTATTGGATACAACCTCTACCCTCAGTGATTTCTGCTGTTATTACTTTCCTGCAGTACAACCAGGGAGGACAGTAACTTGCTGTGGGCTAAAGGTAAATTATGATCTATTGCAAGGGAGGGAAGGAAAAGTATTCTAAAGGTGGGTGTGTGAGGCACATACTCTCCCCTGATGGTGTTTTGTGCATTGGATCTCACTGGACCAATCTGTTCCAAAGCCTGCTGGGGAAAAGGAAATGTCAAAAGTTAAAGCAAACTTCATTAAGTGAAGAAAGGAGGGTTATAGGGCGAGATTTTTCATTGCTGGGGTTTGTTATACACAGATTTCATTGAGTCATTGAATTATTTAATGGTTTTGGCTAGAAGGAACCTTAAAGACCATCTTGTTCCAGCCTCCTGCCATGGGCAGGGACACCTTCCACTGGATCAGGCTGCTCAGAGCCCCATCCAACCTGGCCTTGAACCAGGAGAATGCTGCTTCTGTTGGG